>PVIY010063480.1:0-10483 GCA_004026745.1 Myrmecophaga tridactyla | reverse complement strand
TTGTCTGTTGATAGACATTTCAGCTGTTTCCATCTCTCAGCAATTGTAAATAATGCTGCTATAAACATTGGTGTGCAAATGTCTATTCATGTCCTTGCCATCATGTCTTCTGAGCAGATACCTAGCAATGGTACTGCCGGGTCACATGACAATTCTATACTTAGCTTCCTGAGGACCCTCCAAACTGCCTTCTACAGCGGTTGTACCATTTGAAATTCACACAAACAGTGGGTAAGTGTGCCTCTTTCTCCACATCCTCTCCAGCACTTGTTGTGTACTGTTTTATTAATAATGGCCATTCTGGTGGGTGTGAGATGATATCTCATTGTGGTTTTGATTTGCATTTCCCTAATAGCCAGGGAAGTTGAGCATCTTTTCATGTGCCTTTTGGCCATTTGTATTTCCTTTTCTCAGAATTGTCTGTTCACATCTTTTGTTCATTTTGTAAATTGGTTGTCTTTCTTTTTGTTGTTGAGTTGAATAATCTCTTTATATATTCTGTATACTAGACCTTTATTGATATATCATTTCCAAATATTATCTCCCATTGTGTACACTGTCTTTTTACTTTCTTGATGAAGTTCTTGGATGCACAAGTGTTTAATTTTGAGAAGTTCCCATTTCTTTCTTTCTTTCTTTAATGCTTGTACTTTGAGTGTAAAGTCTAGGAAACCACCTCCTATTATAAGATTTATAAGATATTTCCCTACATTTCTTCTAAGAATTTTATGGTCTTAGATCTAATGTTTAGGTCTATGATCCATATTGAGTTAATTTTTGTATAGGGTGTGAGATATGGATCCTCTTTCATTCTTTTGCATATGGATATTCAGTTCTCTAGGCACCATTTATTGATGAGACAGTTCTGTCCCAGGTGAGTTGTCTTGACTGCCTTATCAAAGATCAATTGTCCATAGGTGAGAGGGTCTATATCTGAACAATGCATTCAATTCCATTGGTCAGTATATCTGTCTTTATGCCAGTACCATGCTGTTTTGACCAATGTAGCTTCATAATACATGTTAAAGTCAGATAGCATGAGACCTGTGACTTCATTTTTCTTTCTCAGGATACTTTTTAGCTATTTGGGATACCCTGTCTGTATTAGTTAGGGTTCTCTGGAGAAACAGAATCAACAGAGAACACTCACAAATATAAAATTTATGAAAGTGTCTCACGTGACCGTGAGAATGCAGAGTTTAAAAGCCGAAGGGCAGGCTGTGAAGCCGATGATTCCAATGGAGGGCCTGGATGAACTCTACAGGAGAGGCTTGCCAGCCAAAGCAGAAAGAAGCCTGTTTCTTCTGAATCCTCCTTAAAAGGCGTCCAGTGATTAGATTAAGCATCATTCATTGCAGAAGACACTCCCCTTGGCTGATTACAAACAGAATCACTAAGGGTCCATCAATCTTATTGATTTATCATAGAATCAAATTCTGCTTTTGTTGATTTTCTCAATTGTTTGCATGTTCTCAGTTTCATTTAGTTCTGCTCTAATCTTTATTATTTCTTCCCTTTTGCTTGCTTGGGGTTAATTTGCTGTTCTTTCTCTAGTTCTTCCAAGTGGACAGTTAATTCCTCAATTTTTGCCCTTTCTTCTCTTTGATATAGGCATCTAGGGCAATAAACTTCCCTCTTAGCACTGCATCCCATAAATTCTGATATGTTGTGTTTTCAGTTTCATTTGCCTCGAGATATTTACTGATTTCTATTGTAATTTCTTCCTTGACCCACTGGTTGTTTAAGAGTGTGTTGTTGAGCCCCCACATATTTGTGAATTTTCTGGCACTCTCCCTATTATTGAGTTCCAACTTCATTCCTGTATGATCTGAGAAAGTGTTTTGTATGATTTCAATTTTTTAAAATTTATTGAGACTTGCTTTGTGACCTAGCTTAAGATCTATCCTTGAGAGTTATCCATTAGCACTTGAGAAATAGGTGTATCCTGCTGTTGTGGGGTGTAATGTTCTATAAATGTCCATTAAGTCTACCTCATTCATAGTATTATTCAAACTCTCTGTTTCTTCTTGATCCTCTGTCTAGGTGTTCTGTCCATTGATGAGAGTGAGGGATTGAAGTGTCCAACTAATTATGGTAGATGTGTCTATTTCTCTTTTTAGTGTTTGCCTCATGTGTTTTGGAGCATTCTGGTTCAGTGCATAAATATTTATGATTGAACAATTCTTGTTGAATTGTTCCTTTTATTAATACATAGTGTCTTTCTTTGTGTCTTTTAACTGTTCTACATTTGAAGTCTAATTTGTTTCATATTAGAATAGCCTCTCCTGCTCTTTTCTGATTGTTATTTGCATGAAACACAATTTCCCATCCTTTCACATTCAACCTATGTGTTTCCTTGGGTCTAAGATATGTTTCCTGTAGATAGCATGCAGATGGGTCCTGTTTTTTAATCCATCCTGCCAGTCTATGTCTTTTGATTGGGGCGTTTGATTCATTACCATGTAGTGTTATTACTGTATGTAGTACTTTCTTCTACCATATTGCCTTTTGGATTTCATATGTAATTTCTAATTTCTCTACTTTTTTACCTTTACTGATAGTCTTCATTTCTATACTCTTCTCCACACCTCTCTCTTCTGTCTTTTTGTATCTGCCTCTAGTGCTTCCTTTAGCATTTCTTGGAGAGCCAGTGTCTTGGTCACAAATTCTCCCAATGACATTTGTCTGAAAATGTTTTAATTTCTCCCTCATTTATGAAGGACAATTTTGCTGGATGTAGGATTCTTGGTTGGCAATTTTTCTCTTTTAGCAATGTCAATATATCATTCCACTATCTTCTTGCCTCCATGGCTTCTGCTGAGAAATCTATGCATAGTCTTATGGGGCTTCACTTGTATCTGATGGATTGCTTTTCTCTTCCTGTTTTCAAGATTCTCTCTTTCTCTTTGACATCTGACATTCTGATTAGTAAATATCTTGGGGTATGTTCATTTGGATCTATTCTGTTTGGTGTATATTGCACTTCTTGGATCTGTAATTTTAAGCCTTTCATAAGAGTTGGGAAATTTTCAGCGATAATTTCCTCCATTAGTTTTTCTCCTTCTTTTCCATTCTCTTCTCTTCTGGGACACCCACAGCCCGTATATTCAGGTGCTTCATGTTGTCATTCATTTCCCTGAGTCCCTGCTCTTATTTTTCCATTCTTTTCCCTATATTTTCTTTTGCTTGTCGGATTTCAGATGTTCCCTCCTCCAGGTCACTAATCCTATCTTCTCCCTCTTGAAATCTGACATTGTAGGTTTCCACTGATTTTTTATCTCTTCTACTGTGCCTTTCATTCCCATAAGTTCTGTGATTTGTTTTTACAGATTTCCAATTTCTTCTTTTTGTTCATTCCTTGCCTTCCTTATATCCACCCTCAGTTAATTGATTTGATTTTTATTGAGATTTCTCCATGTCTGCTTGAACATTCTGAATTAATTATTTCAACTACTGTATTTCATTTGAATTATTGGTTTGTTCCTTTGACTGAGACATATCTTTTCAACCTTCTTAGTGTAGTTCATTATTTTTTGCTGGCATCTAGGTATTTAATCACGTTTTTAGCACATTCTAGAGATTGTTTTCTCTTCTTTTAGATAGAATTTCCTTTCTGGATGACTTTATTGTCTATCTGTTATTTGCCATTCAATTCAGCTTATTTTGGACCATTAGCTTAGGTTTTGTTTAACAGAGAAGAATTTTTCACTTTTTGTTTTCTTGTTTCTTGCCTGGCCTGCATGGTGCCTCCCCCCCACCTTAGAAGGGTCTCCTTAAGTATTGTAGACCCCCAACTAGATTTTCTTAGACCAAACCAGCCTCCTTTCAGGAGGAAAGAGTCACCTGTGTCAGTTTTCCCAGAGTGTGAAACCCAGCACGTTTAAAGACTTTCCTATGAAGTCTCTGGGCTCTGTGTTTTTCCCACCCTGCCCAGTATGTGGCGCTTTTCTGCCTGTGGGTCCCACCAGCATAAAGTGATGGGGTACCTTTGACTTCAGCAGGCTCTCCCTGCTAGGGGTGTGGTAGAGACAGACAAGAGGTTGTAGGCTTGCTTTAATTGCTTCAATTTTCCAAACCCTGGGGGTCTGAAACCTTGAGGGAGGGAATCCACCTGAGCTGGGCCCCACCCCTCTCCTGGGGAAGGCACAGACTCCAAACAAGCTCTCAAACACCCTTGTTTCTGCCTATGCCTGCAGCAGTTTCAGCCTGAGAATCCCTGCCACTGTATGCAAAGGCAATCAAGGCTTGGAAACACAGCCACGAAAAACAAAGGGAAAATCCTTCTCAGAGCAGGACCCTCTATCCTCAGGTTTGCCAATCAAGAGCATAAGTTGGTTGATTTGTGTACCTTCAGAACGTTTGTGCCCCCTCCTTTCTGTCAGGGCTCAGACCCTTTCAAGTATTATCTACTATCTGATCCAAAACACCTCTGTCTCTTTTTTCTTCCTTATTTCTCGATCAGCCCTTCCCCTCGGGGCTGGGGCAAAAATCATCAACCTCCACTTTGATACGAGTTTCAGCTGAGCTGGGAGACTATTTTTAGTAGTCAATATTTGTGAATTGATTCCACAATTGGAGCTTCGTTGCCCTTAGCACCTGCTGTTAGTAACGCCTTTTTTCCTTTCACCACTGGAAAGCACCCAGTGTGGGAGGGGCACTGGCCACCATGGTTTGAGGAACTCACAGTTCTGGGTGGACTCACAGATGTTCCACCTGGTCCAGATGGGGGTTCGCTCTGTGTCCAGTCAGTGACGTGGCCCCAGCAGTTGTTCTGTGCTGTTCTTGGCTGTTCAGCAGCTGTTCTGGGGGATGAACTAAATCCCACCCCTCACTAAGCCACCATCTTGGCACTATCCCTAAGCCCTTGATCTCTGTTCTTACATTTTTGCCCAAACTACTCATGTACATTCATCCCTGCAAGATGACTAGAATAGTCTGGTCTTGTTGCAGTTATCTTCTTCACTCCCTTGTTAACTCACCTCTTCATCTTATTAGGCTACCAAAGAACCAGAAGTTATTGACTATTCTTTTCATGGATCACTTCCAAGTTTTCCATAAGTCTCCTTGTCTCTATTTTGGGACCATTAATTCTTCCTTCTCATAGCCAAAAGGATATTTCTAAAATCAATACATTATATTGTCACCGTTTTGTTTACTGCTTTTACATGAATTTCCTAACTTCCAGAAAATGGACAAATATCATATCATGATAATGTTTGCCCTGATCTGCCAATGCCAAACCCTGTAGCTACATCTCCTGGCTTTGGTTTCCCTTACAAGCCACATGTGACCTCCTAAAGTGACCCTCTTGCTTGTGATCTCTCTTCTTTTCCTGCCATTTACATGCTTTCACTTTGACCTGGAAATAGACCTTCTACACCTAGCTCCTCCCTCTTCCTTCTTTGAGGCATAGTCCATGTTTCATCTCACCCTATAGTGGTAAGTCCTTTCTACTTTATATTACGTTAGTATCTCCACAACCAGTGGTATATTTTGAGTCTACTCACCTCTCTTCCCCACTACATTGTAAATTTCTCTGGGGAGAGAGATGTCTATTAAGTTTCGATCCTAGTTCCTAGCACAGAGTCTGAATATAGAGTCAACCTTGAGTAAATACTCTATAAAGTTTGTAAACAGCTGAGGATAATGTTTGCATTTTTCTCTTCTACCATATAAAGATGGTTCTCTTGGGTTGTCAATTTCCCTAGAAAAGATTGTGTTTTCATCAATCAAGTGTACTAATGAACCAATAACATTCTGGGGTGAATCAGTTCTGGATGCAACTTTACATACCCATAATAAAATATCTTGTGATTTGATATTTTAGTGGTGGGGACTAGAGGCTGACGGGTTATTAAGAAGTTATTTTTCTGACACTTTAAAGAAGAATGTTAACAACTAAGGAATATGGAACAACCATCATTTAACATTTTCAACAACTCCAGAGCACACCTGAGCACTCGTTTCCTTTGTTCCACCTGACCCAGCATGTGGATGCCAAGCCATCCATTCTGTGGGAGAGATGAATGTGGAAGGGTGATTAGTCTAATGCTACATTAAAGAAAAAGATACAAAAAAATTTGAACATTTTTAAAGTCTAAAATTAGAAAGTGTGATTTCTTGACAATACCAGGGATGATTGGTTCTACAATGAGCTCAGAGGGGTGTGAGAGAATCTCAAGGAGAGAGGAAACCACAGGTCCTCTTCTTTCTCCCTTCTCTGGGCCTCACTTCTTCTTGGGTTACCATCCCTAATGTTCAAATGCCAGAGACATCAGAAGTTAGTGCAAGCAGTCATAAAGTATGGCTATATCCCTCTCTCTTTGTTTGCCTGGAGAAATCTTTACCTATGTATGGATCAACACATCACCACTCATATAAGTCAATTCTTCCTCCACAGTTGACACTAAGAGCAAAGACACATAAGCAGAGGCAAATTAGCAGCAACACATTTATACATAAATACTGAGAGTGAGCAGGTTGAATTCGACGGCACTAGAAGGGAAGCTCCTTTCCAGAAGTACACGGTCCATTCATAAGGACATCAGACACTCGACGTTTGTGAAGTAAGCATTTGTTTCTACCCTGCAGTGATGCTGTCTTGGGTTAAAGAAATGTCTCCTTGAGCCCTGGGTATGTGATGGGTGTACAAAAGGCAAGGCTGCTTCTTTACTTGCTCATGTGAAGGTCAGTTGTTTCCACCAAATGTAGCAGCAAAAGGGTCCCCTAGCACAGCTGTGCTGCTGTGTTCCCACTGACCCACTTGTATTTTGGGTAGGTGGGCCTCATATCCCTTGGGGGGTGAGGAAACTAAAGCACCCCCATGTAGACCTGTGCTGATGTCTCCACCCACTGAAGTACCTGTATTTTCACCAGGTGGGACCCAGGAACCTTGGTGGTAAGAAGGAACAAAAGGGGCCCCATCACAGTGGTCTGCCATCTCCTCCCACATAAGCATCCAAATTATGGCCAGGTGGACTCCAGGACCCTTGGCAAAAGGAGGGGAATAAACAGCCCCTATGCATAGCTGTGCTGCTGTCTCCTCCCAGTGAACCATCTGTATTTTGGCAAGGGGGACCCCTTGATGGGCAGAAGGAATTAGGGGTCCTCCTAGCACAGCTTTGCTGCTGTCTCCTCCCACAGAACCATCTGAATTTTGGCCAGGTCGATGTTAGGTCACTTTATAAAAAGAGGGGAATTAGGGCCCCTATACAGAGCTGTGCTGCTGTGTCCTCCCACTGAACTACCTGTATTTTGGCCAAATGGGTCCCCCAGGTCCCTTGGTGGAAAGAGGGAACTAAAGGGTCCCCATGCTCATGTTTGGTGTTGTCACATCCCACTGCTCTCACAATAGGCATGCTCTGGATGGTTGGTGTCTGCGGAAGGGAAGTGTTGTTGGCTCTTCCACTTGCCCCTTCCCCAAAGTTAAGAGCTGCAGACATGGAACTGGGTCCTGGGGCTGGTGCACTGACCCCACAGCCTGTGATTCCCGTCAGGGCTGCAGGTCCCATAAGGGCAAGTGGTTGTCAATTTGTCTTTGCACGCAGTGAGCTGCTATTCCCAGTGCTGGGCATCCCCGTGACAGTAGCAAAGTCAGAAGTCAGGTTTGTGTCATGGCAGCAGCACCTGTGTTGTTCCCATAGGCCCTCTTGGTGCTATCAGTGATTCCAAAGGTGAAACGTGGGGGTGTCAGTCCCACAACAGTGGTTGTGTAATGCTGCCACTCGGTGGCTGGACAGCTGGAGAGCTTAAGCTTGAAGGTTGTGGTGGTGCTGCCAAGTTTCCCAGAGAAGAAGAGGGGCCAAAGCTGGTGGCTCCTAGCTGCTGCCCAATGGAGACCCCAAACGTGGGCTGAGGAACAGCTCCTGGGGAAAGCGGTAAGGCATAAGTTGCAGATGGGCTACTGACTGGCTGTAAAGGCAAGCCGGTGGAGACTTGGCTTGAGGCAGTGCTGACATTATACAGTGTGTCTGCAGAACTAGGAAGTGCATTGAGAAATGGCAAGATGTTCTTCCAGGAGACGGGAGTTGGATGACGGCCTAGGGTGGGGGTGTGGTGTCCATAGGCTCAGAGTAAGATGCAGGCTTGGACACTGGGCCAGCAAACGTGCTGCCAGCTGGAGGGAAGGTGGCCACAGATACAGTGATGGGGGAGCCAGTGAAGACAGGAGGACCGCCAAAAGTGGCTCTCAGCTGCTGTCCTTGAGGGGCCCAAAGTATGGGCTGAGGCATGATTCCTGAGCCAAAAGGAGGGTTGACAATTGAGGTGGGTGCACTGCCCATAGATGCACGTGGGCTGATGGAGCCAGGGGCCTTTGCAGATCGTGACCAGTCCATACTATGATGTGCATGGGGAATTTGGAGGGAATTCACAATGGGGCCTGGGGGAGACCTGAAAATGACAGCCAGGGAAGGGGGACTGGTGTCCATATTTGTTTCCCCAGGATCTGAAGCAGGCTGGGAGGTCCCGTGTGGAAATGTGCTGGCTGTGGTGGTGGAAGTGGCCATGGTAGAAAGGATGGGCTGGCTGGAGAAGCCAGAGGTGCTGGTGCAAGAGACTATGGGAGGGGTCGGTAAGAATAAACGAAGGGGATCTACACACATAGGCGTGGGTGACTAGTTTCTGAGGGTGGTATAATTGGAGAACAGGGTTGAGGTGCTACGAGGTGTAGGGAGGTCAGAAGTAGAAGGTTTTGGAACTGCAAGTGAAGGTGAAGGGCCACTGTTCTCAGGAAGGGGAACCTCAGGGAGGGGGATTGAGATTGTGTTGGAACAGGCGGAGGAGAGTTAGGAATTGGTATTTGGTTGGTACTAGTTGTTGTGGGTGGATGTACTGGGCTAGACAGGATTTGGGACCGGGAAGGAGGGTCACTCAAATCAGCTACTGCAGTGGAGGAACTAGCTGGAATTGGCAGGGTGACCGTGGCTTGGGTCAGGGACTCTGCATTCCCTGCAGCAAGTGGAGAGAAAGAAGGGACAGGCTCAGCAACACTGCTCTCTGATGTACCATCAATTTCATCCTCCTCCAAGATGGTATTGTCCTGTTTTGGCTCAGTCTTCTTCTCCACGTCTGTTTCTTCAGTGCTGGCTACCCGAGGAAGCTTCTGAGGTGGGGGTAGTTCACCTCCACCCCAGGACAGTGGCAGTGGCAGTGGCATCACCAGTTTCCTTTTAGAGCATCTGCACCTGTCAGGTGTGGGAGGAGGAGTGTTGCTTGATGGAATAGCTGCAGAATTTTCTCCCGATGTCTCCTTCCCTGGCTGTGAACCTAGAGAGCTGAGCTGATGGCCTTCATCCAGCTGATGGTGCAGCCGCTTCAGAAGCAGGGGACAGGATGAGACTGGGCCAGGGAGCCCTGCTGCACCTGGATCACATCTTCCAAGAGACCTTTCCTTGAGGGGCCCAGAGCTGCACTGGAAGGAAGTGACCACTCTATCCATCTCCAGTGGTGTGGATGTGTATGGTATATCCTCACCACTCTGGGGTACCCTTCTCTGATTTTCCTGCTCTCTGGTTTCTGTGCAATCCTCCTCCTCTATGGCAAACCCTTCGCTGCTGTCTCCTGGGCTCCTCAGTTCATCCTCCTTTAGGCAGGGATGCAGAGGTGGCCGGATGGCACTAGCCTACTGGGGATGTCAGCCTGTGCAGGTGGCAAACACATGAGAGTCCATCTGTGCCCTGGAAGAGGACTCCTCACTGTCCCAGAAGAGGGGCCAAACATCTTAGAGTTTTGAGGGGACAACAGTGACTTCTTCCGAGGATTCCCTCTGAACACAGATGGAAGTACCCCTAGAGAAGAGCATTGACTCGGCCAGATGGGATAGTTCCTCTTCAGGGCGATGTAAAACCCAGACTGTGAGTTCTGGCGACCCAGGTTGAAAAGCCTGCACACAGGGCTGGAGAGAGGTGCAGGGGCAGCAGGATGTTGCCCCTGGGGAACTTACTGGGGGAACACAGCGGGAGGGCTGAACAGATGGTTGACCTCTGGGCCCAGGGCAGCCACTGCAGGGCACAGGGCATAGCTTGCTCAATATAGTCCCCATGGAGGGCAATTGGCACAGTTTTTGATCGAGAGAGTGGAGTATGAAATGCGAGAGCATTTTCTTAGTGTCCAGCTCCTCCAAGGCAAAGACCGCAATGGCACTGTTCAAGCAGAGCCATGTGACAGCAGCATCACCGGGACACCTAACAAAGGGGGGCACATGACATGGGGAGGGCGCATGACGGGAGGTAGCATGCGCGGTAGGGGGAGGACACGTGACAGTGGGAAGGTGCGTGATGGACGGGGAAGGGTGTGAGGGAAGGGGTGGAAGCAAAGATGCCAAAGGGCAAAAGCTAAGGCCCAATGGCCCCACTAGCTAGGATGAGGTCATCTTGTCAAAGAACTTAACCCGTGGGGCTGTGAAGGTTTCTGGGGAGGACATGCCATTCCTTGACTTGCCCAGATGCTGCACTCCACAATATCCTTTCCTGGCACGCTGGGT
>PVIY010063479.1:0-10484 GCA_004026745.1 Myrmecophaga tridactyla | reverse complement strand
GAAATGAAAATGCATGAAAATATCTAATTGTGTATACTGTTAAGCTAGAGAATTAAAGATGATAACCCCTTTTCACCATTCAGCCGAGCGTGAAAAAGCAAAAGAAATTCAAAAACTTCATTAATTGCTCTCACAAAACATTACAGGCCACCTGCACTTGAAAGAATTTACATTGGAGCAGATGGATTGCTGAATGCAATATCAAAGACTTTCAGAATGTTTGTTTTAAAAATAAACTGGATTCTAAGGCAAGGACAAGCAAAGCATACAATTTGCAAAGATGACATAGCTTTTATTACTGCAACTTTTTTTTGTAATGAGCAAATGTACATCATATTTTTAACTTGAAAATAAAAATATCCACATCAATCACTCTTTAAAATTATGGGCATTGCATATTTAAATTTACAGGTGATGATACGTTCATGCATTTTTTTACTTTAATAAGTATTGTATATGCATACACATATATATTTTTAATTCCCTGAATTTATTGCGAGCCATTGAACCTACCTGATTGCTTTCTTTTACTAACTGGTAGTTCAGTGAAATCCAGCTTTTGCCCAGTGTAACAGTATTTACAACTCTGATTATTCCAGCCCTTGAATAGAGATGGTTCCGTATGCAAAATAAGTGAGGAAAGGTTGAGGTTAACTATTTGTTGAGGAAACTCATTTTCACTTATCATTTGAACCCAACTTGAGCTCTTTATTTGCCTTGAGAAGGTCAAATTATCCTCTTCAGAATGATTAGATAAAAAGGAATTTAGCTAAGCTCTGTGCTTCTGGATTCAGATACATGGTGCTTTCCTTTTGCAATATTTTTAAAATTTTATATCTTGCAAGTGTTTCTGCAGCTTTATCCACAAATGAAGTTTTACTTGGAGCTTGCATCATAGTATTTTCAAGTATTCTATAAACATTAATATAGTAGACACCAGCAAATTATAGCTTTTGGACCCAATCTGACTTATTGCCTGTTTTGGGAGTCACCCTCATTCCTTTTTATATTGTTTATGGCTGTCTTTACTCTATAAGTGGAGAACTGAATAGTTGCTACTTAGAGCATCTGGTCTGATAGACCCCTGATAGACTAGCACTGTTTGGCCTTGGACAAGTTTTCTTAACCTCCATAGCCATTAGTGTCCTCATCTGTAAAGTAGGGATAATGATTGCACCTACTTCATGTGGCTTTCATAATAATTCAAAGGGATAAAGTAAGCTTTTAGGACAAGTCCTTTCCCATAGTAGGTTCAATACAAATGCTACCCGATGGGCAGCCTTGGCTTCCTCAGCATCATATTTTAAGGAAGCGTCTTGGAGGTAGAGAAACTGTGTTATTCTAGTTTGCCTGCTTTCGCTATCGAATACTAATGTGGATAGTATGATTTTGTATAATGATCATGAACTCTGAAGGTGGCAGCCCTGGAAGTGAATCACAAATTACTTCCTTATCTTGTGTAACTTTTATAAAAACTCTAATCCTTTTTTCCTTATTTGTAAAATAATAATAATAATAGTAATAATAATAGTGTCCTTTAAAATCCTGCATTATTTGTAAAGGACAAATGAAGTAGGAAATATGAACTGGTATAAATTGTAAAGTGCAATGCAGATGGAAGTTTTTAATACCTGATCAACCTTACCTCAATTCCATGAGGTGCTTTGGGGTAATGAATTTGGCTAATTATTTATTTATTTTTTGCTTAATATAATAGTCTTTATTTACCTTAAAAAAAAATTTAGACTCTGTGTTCCCCTTGAGCTGCTGCACCATTTCTGTTCCCTTCTTTTGCAAAACTCATCAAAAGAGCTGTCTGAATCCACTGTTTTTATGTCTGTTTTCTCATCAGTGTTCTTCATACTTCTGTCCCTGGTACGTTACCAAAATTAATCTTGTCAGAGCAGTCAATAAGAGCAATCTCAGGCCTCTTTTTACTTGAATTCTCAGCAACATTTGAAAAACATTAATTCTTTTCCTTGAAATATTTTCCTACTTTGCGGACCTCTCACTCAGCTTTGCTAGATTTTTCTGCCTCTTTCTACATTCTGTAGTTTGGAGAACTCAGGAGTACAGAACTCCTTCAGCAAACATCCAATTCTGTGGGTTTAAATACTTACATCTTATGGTAAACAGTGAAAGAAAAGTCAATATAAATTTTGGGAATCATTAACATTCATAGGTTGACTAGAGCTTTACCTTGAAAAA
This sequence comes from Myrmecophaga tridactyla, assembly GCA_004026745.1. Classification (NCBI taxonomy): domain Eukaryota; kingdom Metazoa; phylum Chordata; class Mammalia; order Pilosa; family Myrmecophagidae; genus Myrmecophaga; species Myrmecophaga tridactyla. Next base: position 8,276 of record PVIY010063479.1, on the reverse strand, counting down.
CTAACCATTTTGAAGATAATCTAGCAAATTATTTTCATATTTAACAAAATTAATTTTTAACTAATATTAACAAAAATAAATTATAACAACCCAATCCTAGAACAAAGAAAAATCAAGTGGTTGATTTGTTTTGGTGATAATTTTCTGACAAAATTATGAGCATAAATTTGACAGGTTGTCACTTCACATTTGGCTTTCAAGGAACAGTCATAAATGAGGGTAATCTTTACTGCACCAAATTTCCCAAAGCCCTGTCTTGAACCTTTGGCACCTTGTCATGGTACTTGTCAATTGTTTCTTCTCAAATTTTAACTGGTCTTTCCATGAAGCTAGGTTATTATTTTCCTATTGGTTGTAACTTGCAAAGTTCTCTAACAGTACTTTCATGAACTTATAATCAGATAAAATCACTTTCCCAATTATACTTAAATCAGAAGGGGTCTTAGCCTGGATCTAAAAGGACAATTTTTAAAGCTTTAAAGGTATATAGTATTCCACCTCCTCTGCCACAGTTGAGTGTCCAGGGAAGGGCATCAGACCCAAGATGAGTCAATCAGAACCCTCCCATGAGATATCTGATTTGGAACCAGAGGGAATGAGGTTCAGTCTGTTGGTTGGTCAAGCTGGTGTGAACTTGAGAGATGCCAGCAGTCATGTGGGGAAGGTGAATGAAACATACAAAAAAGTTTTACCAGTTTTCTTTGCCACAGACATTTTGAATGTTCTGTCTTTATATTAAGTAAGAATGATTTTGCTGGGTGGCACTGCTTTCATTGTTAAAGGAGTAGCTAGGTTTGGATTGCATTTTGGCAAAATCTGGAGCTTATCTTCTGGAATTGTAGTTACTTCTGCAGGTGTAGCTGTTCTGAGCAGATTCTCATGAGAGGATATCTTAGGAGAAGAGGGACACAAGATTTTCAAAGCTGTCCTCCAAATTTAAAACTAACAAAGTTAATTTTTCATTTCCACATCATTTGATGAACTATTTGTTTTTAATACTGTATAATTTGTGGATACCAGAGCTGTAATGTTCTATGTAGAAGGAATTTTCAAACCAGGAGTGCAGAATGTAGGTGCCAAGCATGAATTTGTGTACTCGGCATCATTTTTTTCTCAGCTGTGGGATTATGGGACCAGGAGCGGAAAAGAAATTATCATTGGTCACTGTTTTTCTTTCTATGACTTTCTCACTTTCAAACCTCATAGTCTGTTCAGAGATACTGAAGTGTTCCAATTTAGGAGTTTTACACTCAAAATCATCCATCTTTAGTGCACATTTTGGAGTTTTAAGTTCTTTAGTTGGTGATTGCTTCATAGGTAGAGTTAATTTTTTTGGCTCTTGCTGATAGTTATTCACTGCTTGTGGATGGTTTGGTAGAACTTGGAATATCATGTAGCACTTAAGTCCAAAATCAGAAAATTGTGGACAATGTGGAGGTGTATCCAAACTGAACTACTTGGAACAGTAGATAGGACAGATCATCCTTCATATCAGGCGTTTGAAGATTTCCTCATTTAGCCAAATCTGGTTTGGAGTTAATGATGTCTTGTTCATCCACTTTAAAGCTGGACTTTTTACTGTATGTCATGTAAAATTCTCATTGGGTAATCTTCAAAGTCGGTTTCTTCTCTGCTCAGCACCAGCTGCAGGTGGGCTGTCTCACTGTATAGGGTAGTGGCCAGAGACCGCAGTTTCCTGCAGAAATTGTGGATTGGTTCCATCTGTGTGAACCCAGTGGTGAAGGAAGATATCTGCCAGGAGAGCAGGTCAGTCCCAGGCCCACTGCTAGTTTCTAATTTGGTTAATTATTTAGCTATAGAGGACTCCATGAGTAACCGTTTTGTGTCCGGTGTTTCCACATGTATCAGCATGGGTGAATCTTATTGACAATAATGAGCTAAAGTAGTTAGACACATGCAATACAACCCTCCTTATATAAAGTTCATAACTAATGAAACTAATATTTGTTGACATAAAAGAATATTGGTCATCTATGTCTGTGTGTGTGAACATGTGTTAATGATAGAGGTTTCTGGAAGGCAGGTGATGTTTTAGATTTTCATCTGTGCGGTGATTATGTGGTTTTGTTCACTTGTACAACTTCATCGACTGGTAGATTTATGATTTGTAGACGTGACTGTATGTGTATTTAAGCTAGAGTTTAAAAATGATTACCAAAAGAACAAAAGAAAAAAATAAAAGAGAAAAGAAAACCAACAAGTGTAACCACTCACCCTACTTTCAAAATCATTCATATAAAAAAAATTTCCTCCTGAACTATTCATTTAACTTTAGCACATGAACATATATTTCTCCTTTCCACCCCATACAACTCATCAACACACACACACACATACACATGCACACACACACATACACACACACACCCCTGTAATAAAATGGGACTCTATTACTTTGGCCACACTTGTCTCCATACAGTGCCTTGACTGTATGATTCTTGAAAGAATTGACCTTTCATTTTTTTCTCTATATTAGTCCTGCCAATCTCCACTTTCACTTGAAGACTTTTCTTAACTATTTTATGAAATAATTCCCTTCATGAGCCTCATCGGTCACTTATGTTCCATAATGTTCACTAATTCTTATACTAATTTCCACAGCCTACTTTGAATGTTATTTTATGTATGCATTTATCACTCATTTTCCCAAACTATGTACATGTTCTATGAAGAAAAGTTATAAAAAGATCTTAGGAGAAAGTTAGGTTTATAGTAACAACCTATAAAAATATTTTAAAAACCAAATTTTATTGCTTTTTGTAAAGATACTGCTCTATTTAATATGAAAACAAAACAGCATATATTAGTTAGGGTTCTCTAGAGAAACAGAATCAACAAGAAATATCCGTAAATATAAAATTTATAAAAGTGTCTTATGTAACCATGGAAATGTACAGTACAAAATCCATAGGGCACGCTGTGAAGCTGATGGCTATGATGGAGGGTCTGGATGAATTCCACAGGAGAGTCTCACCAGCTGAAGCAGGAAGAGAAGAGAGTCTGTCTCTTCTGAATCCTCCTTAAAAGATTGCCAATGATTAGATTAAACATCACTCATTGCAGAAGGCACTCCCCTTGGCTGATTACAAATGGAATCAGCTATAGATGCAGCTGACATGATCATGATTTAATTCTATGAAATGTCCTAATGGCAACAGACAGGCCAGAACTTGCTCAACCAGGCAAACAGGTACCACCACCTGGCCAAGTTGACACATGAACCTGACCATGACAGTCTACCCCTTGTCAACTTGGCAGCTGCATACATCACCTTAAACCATATTTAATTTCTAAATAAAAAACAATAAAAGGCACGTTTTTTCTCACCTAACAATACTTAACTGTCGTGCATACAACTGAAAACGCATTAAATCTCCCCAGAATTGGGTGGAAATCCTTGGGTAATATTCATTCTTAAACTTAATACCTTACAACTTAAATACTATAACATGAACAAAACAGCATTATAATCCTAGTTTCTGTAACTGATCATGTGGCTGTAGTTCATATTTATCACTACCTTCTTCCACTACCCATTCCATGTTCCCTTTACCCTCAAGCAAGCACTTCAGCTAGCCATGGTTCTTTGCCTGGTGGGGTGACCCAAACCTTCATTCCTGAAGTTTTAGAGCCATTGTTAGTCCTGCCTGGATTGGGTTGTTGCAGTTTTCCATTGATTTTAATCACAGGGCATGGTAGTAGTAAAAGATACCCTAGGGGATCTCCTATATTCCAGGAAAACTCTTCTTTACCTCCATTGTGTAGTTGCAGTCCTATTTCTCCCTGGAAGTCAGGGTCAGTTACCCCAGCCAGTAATGTAATCTCCTTCTTGGCTTGTTAATCCAGGGGCATGAGTAGCCCAAAGTGACCAGGTGGCAGTCTTAGATTCCAGTTCAATGGAATCATTGTTATTTCTCCTGGTGGAGGCACTCCCCCTTTTAGAACTAAAACCTGTAGACCAGCAGAATTCAAGGTCTACTAGGGGTAATAGTGAATGGTGCCACTCCCATTTCAACCCCTTAGTTCCTGAACCCATGTATCCTGGCTACAGGAGAAACAGCACCATATGGTGGATGCTGATTCAGAGCATACACAGCTTCCCAGAGAACATTGCCCCAGCTCTTCAAGGCATTGTCACCTACTTGGCACCGTAATTGAATTTTCAAAAGTCCATGCCACCGTTCTGTAAATCCAGCTGCCTCTGGATGATGGGGAACATGGTAGGCCTGGAGAATTCCATGAGCATGTGCCCATTCTTGTACTTCATTGCCGTGAAGTGTGTTCCTTGATCAGAAGCAATACTATGTGGAATACCATGACAATGGATAGGCTTTCTGTAAGTCCATGGATGGTAGTTTTGGCAGAAGCATTGCATGCAGGGAAAGCAAATCCATATCCAGAGTATATATCTATTCCAGTTAGAACAAATCTCTGCCCCTTCCAGGAAGGGAGTGGTCCAGTGTAACCAACCTGCCAACATGTAGCCGGTTGGCTTTACCTTGGGGTATGGTGCCATATTGGAGGCTGAGTGTGGGTCTCTGCTGCTGGCAGATTGGGCACTCAGCAGTGGCTGTAGCCAGGTCAGCCTTGGTGAGTGGAAGTCCATGTTGCTGAGCCCATGCATTACGTCTATCCCTACCACGATGACCACTTTGTTCATGAGCACATTGGATAATGACAGGAGTTGCTGGGGAAAGAGGGTGACTGATATCCACAGAATGGGTCATCTTATCCACTTGATTATTAAAACCTTCCTCTGCTGAGGTCACCTTCTGGTGTACACTCACATGGGATGCAGATATCTTCATGCTTTTAGCCTACTCAGAAAGGTCTATCCACATACCTCTTCCCAAGACCTCCTTGTCACCAATTGTCCAATTATGGTCCTTCCAAGTCCTTGACCACCCAGGCAAACCATTAGCAACAGCCCATGAGACAGTATACAAATGCACCTCTAGCCAGTTCTCCCTCCAAGCAAAATGAACAACTAGATGCACTGCTCGAAGTTCTGCCCACTGGGAAGATTTCCCCTCACCACTATCCTTCTAGGACTCCCCAGAAAGGGGTTGTAGTGCTGCAGCTGTTCACTTTCGGGTGATACCTGCATATCATGCCAAACCATCTGTAAACCAGGCCCAAGTTTTCTCTTCCTTAGTAATTCACTGTAAGGAACTCCTTAAGAGGCCATAGCTCTGGTCTGGGCAAGAGAAGGTAATGTGGCAAGAGTGGAGACTATGGACATTTGGGCCACTTCCTTATGTAACTTACTTGTGCCTTCAGGACCTTCTCTGACCCTATCTCATATAACCACTTTTTATTTTATGATGGAGTGCTGCTGCACATGCCCAACTTTATGTCTTGGTGGTCAGACAACACCCAGCTCATGATGCAACTCAGGTCTCATGGTAACTTGGTGGCCCATGGTTAAAAGCATTCAATTTCTACTAAGTCCCAGTAGTAGGCCAAAAGCTGTTTCTCAAAAGAAGAGTAGTTATCTGCAGCAGATCGTAAGGCTTTGCTCCAAAATCCTAAGGGTCTGCATTGTGATTCTCCAATAGGGGCCTGCCAAAGGCTCCAAACAGCATCTCTATTTGCCACTGACACTTCCAGCACCATTGGATCTGCTGGATCATATGGTCCAAGTGGCAGAGCAGCTTGTACAGCAGCCTGGACTGGTCTCAGAGCCTCCTCTTGTTCAGATCCCCACTCAAAATTATCAGCTTTTCTGATCACTTGATAAATGAGCCAGAGTAGCACACCCAAATGAGGAATATGTTGTCATCAAGATCCAAAGACACCAGCTAGGCATTGTGCCTCTGTTTTGGTCATAGGAGGGGCCAGTTTCAGCAACTTATTGTTAACCTTTGAAAGGATATCTCGACATGCTGCACGCCACTGGACACCTAGAAATTTCACTGAATGGAAGCTCCCTGTATTTTTGTTGGATTTATCTCCCATCCTCTGACATGCAAATGCCTTACCAATAACTCTGGAATAGTTGCTGCTTCTTGCTCACTAGGTCCAATCAACATGATATCATCACTATAATGGCTCAGTGTGATGTCTTGTCAGAGGGACAAGTGATCAGGTTCCCTGCGGACAAGATTATGACATAGGGCTGGAGAGTTTATATACCCTGAGGTAGGACAGTGAAAGTATATTGCTGACCTTGCCAGGTGAAAGCAAACTGTTTCTGGCAGTCCTTACTAACAGCTATTGAGAAAAAAGCATTTGCCAGATCCAAAGCTGCATGCCAGGTACTAGGGTATGTATTGACTTGCTCAAGCAATGATACCATATCTGGAACAGCAGGTGTAATTGGAGTTGCCATCTGGTTGAGTTTATGATAATCCACTGTCATCCTCCAAGACCCATCTGTTTTCTGCACAGGGCAAATAGGAGAGTTGAATGGGGATGTGGTGGGAATTACCATGCCTACATCTTTCAAGTCCTTAAGAGTGGCAGTAATCTCTGCCATCCCTCCAGGAATCCGGTATTACTTCTGATTTACTATTTTGCTAGGTAGGGGCAGTTCTAGTGGCTTCCACATAGCCTTTCCCATCATAATAGCCCTCACTCCATGAGTTAGAGAGCTGGTGTGGGGTTTCTGCCAGTTGCTCAGTATGTCTATACCAATTATGCATTCTGGAACTGGGGAAATAACAACAGAATGGGTCTGGGGGCCCACTGTGAGATGGACCTGAGCTCAGACTCCATTGATCACTTGACCTTCATAAGCCTCCACTCTCACTGGTGGACCAGAGTGATGTTTTGGGTCCCCTGGAATTAATGTCACTTCTGAACCAGTGTCTAATAATCCCCGAAATATCTGATCATTTCCTTTTCCCTGGTGCACAGTTACCCTGATAAAAGGCTGTTGGTTTCCTTGGAGAAGACTTGGAGGAAGATTAACAGTAGAAATCTGTGGCAGTGTAACAGGGTTCTCTCCTTCATTCAAGGAGCTCTGGGTCTGTAAACTGTCTCAAGTCTGGAAATTGATTAAGGGGCTATGACTCTGTGTTTTTGTAATTCAAGTTAGACTTCTGTTCACTTGACCTAGAACTCTTTTGTTGATACAGATCAAACAAGAATTTAATAGGCTGCCCATCTATCATACTTCTAGGTACCCCATGATTTACTAGCCAATGCCACAAATCTCTGCGAGTCAGATTATTTTGACTCTGCTTTGAGTTTGCTGTCTATTTTAATAGCCACATCCACTCTGTCTTTGGCAATTAAGTGCTGCCACCTGGCTTCTGCCAACTCGGAATCCAGTCATCTGTATTATGTTTAAGGATTCCAGCTCAGTGACAGCAATTCCCACAGTAATATCTGACCTTCAGAGAAGTGCAACTACAGAGTTCTTCAGGGATGGTGGCGTTAGTGCCACAGATTTCTCACTGTTCTGATAAAAGGGGAATCCTCTGGACATTCCTGCAGTGTAAGAGCAGGCTTTGTGTGATAAATCCACTCTAACATTCCAATCTATCTAAGCCTCTGGATCCTCTCATCTACATTATACTGGGATAGTTCTGGCATTTCAACCTTAGGTAATGTCGGCCACCTTTTATTTTTTAATTTAAAAATAAAAATATATCAACAAACAAACACAAACATCTTAACTTATGATCAATCCATTCTACATATATAATCAATAATTCACAATATCTTCACATAGTTGCATATTTATCATCATGATTACCACACATATTCCCCTGGTTTCTGTCTATATAAATTGGAAAACTAACACAGTTCTTTTGGCGTATAATGTTCCTCCTCATGTGTGATACCTTGCACCTCACCTTTAGGGACCTGTTAAGAGTTTAGTTTAGTTATAAGTCTGGAAGAAATGAGGGGTGGTGGGGGTGGGTCATGAAAAGAATTAGAAGTATCCTCCAAGCCATTTGCTTTAGGGCATTCATTTGCAGTTTCATCTGGTGAAACAGGATTAATCACTGTAGGGCTAATCCCTTCAGGTGGATGTTGGGTGGCCAACTCCTCAAGGCAGACTGGAGGTGGGGTAGCTGTGTCCTCAGGGCAGACTATTACAGGGCTATCTACAGAAGACTAAGCATGACCTAGGGTTTCAACTTTGCCACAACATCATCAATCCGTATGTCCCCATCCCATTTTTCAGGGTCTTATTCCTTTCCAATCAATGCCCTCACTATAACGGCAGACACCATGCGAGATTGAGATTTCAGTTCACGTTGTAAAGTTGCTACTCTACCAATAAGATTCTGAGTCTGGTTTTC
>PVIY010063478.1:0-10466 GCA_004026745.1 Myrmecophaga tridactyla | reverse complement strand
GCTTTATACAGACATAAACACAGCAGAGCATGCATTTCAGGTCCTTCTATTAGGAATGGATAATATTTAACTTCCCCTCGTTTCATAAGGATTTTTGTAAAAACGAAGAAAACAATAGAATGATAGAGAAAATACAGGGAAAAAGATTTTTTTCTTTCTTGTTCTCCTGAAAGGAAATTCAGAATTGATTTAACGTAAATGAACATCCTATCTATCCGTCCATCATAGAAAGTGCCATGCTTCTTTTCCACATTCCCTCCTCTCTGTCCGCAGAAAACCTCTATTATGAGCCCTGACCTTAGAAAGTAATTGCTCCCGGGGCTTTACTGCTAACGGCATGCTGAGCACGAAGGCAGTGACACTGGGCAGGGTGGCATTCCCAGGAGCAGAAGAGAAATAAATTCATTCTCAACAGGACCGGTCGGTCATCGCCACCACTGTGACAAATGGAGCGGGGGCCTGGGGAAGGGCGGCACGTGGGAACACAGCAGAGCAATGGGTCTCAACGCTGTGTGTGCAGCGGGGAGAAGGTGGGGGCCTGATCTGTCCTCCCCACCACCAGGGGAAATTTGGCCAAGGTCGTGGGGTGACCGGCGGGCAGCAGGCAGAGGCCAGGAGTGCTGCTACACATCCGGCAATGCCCAGGACAGAGCCCTGCCACAAAGAGTTATACAGTCCAAAATGTCAACAGGGCTGAGGCTGAGAAACCCTACCATGAGCATAATGGACACGAGTGTGGAATCTGGACGGCCTGCCCAAGTTCGGATTCCTGCTCCATCAGAGACAGACTGCTCGTTGTTCAGCAAGCCTGTCTCTTTTTATTCCTGGGTACACAGTTAGACTAGTTGTCCCCTCATCTCTTTAGTTAAGGGTGCCCATGTGATTGATTGAGGTCTAAGCCCATGGAATGTGGGTAGAAGTATTGCCCTCACTTTTAGGCCTGACCCATAGAAATGTAGGGCACGGCAGAGATACCAAATAGGAGGAGTCTAAGAACTGAATGACTGCATGGAGCAGAGATTTCACCTCCTTCCCCAGGGGTGAGCCATACTAGATAATGATGTGGATAAAAAAATATACCTCTATTGTGTTAAATCACTGAGATTTGGGGTCACTTAGGCAGGTGGCCTGTCTTGACCAGTACAACCATTCAGCAGCTGTGACTCATAGCAGGTTTCTTAATCCCTTTTCTCACCTATAAAATGGGGAAAATAATAATAATACCTCCCTCCCTTATAGGGCTGTGGCAAGGATTAAAGGTAGTAACCTTCTTTGCAGAAATGGAAAAGCCAATCATCAAATTTATATGGAAGGTGAGGGGCCCCGAGTAGCTAAAGCCATCTTGAAAAAGAATGAAGTTGGAGGACTCACACTTTTTGATCTTGAAACTTATTAAAAAGCCACAGTAATAAAAACAGCATGGTACTGGCAGAAGGACAGGCATCCAGTCCAACGGAATGGAACTGAGAGCTCAGAAATCAACCCTCACATTAATGGTCAGTTGATTTTTGACAAGATGGCAAAGACCACTCAATTGGGAAAGAACAGTCTCTTCAACAAATACTGCTGAGAAAACTGTATCTCCATCTGCAAAAAAAGGAGGACCCTTACCTCACACCATATACAAAAATCAACTCAAAATGGATCAAAGACCTATAATATAAGAGCCAGAACCAACAAACTCCTAAAAGGAAACATAGGGAAGCATCTTCAGTACCTCGTGTTGGCAGTGGTTTCTTATCATTTACACCCAAAGCATAGCAACGAAAGAAAAATAGATAAATGGGACCTCATCAAAATTAAAATTTTTGTTCCTCAAAGGACTTTATCATGAAAGTAAGTTGATGAGGAAACATATTTGGAAACCAAATACCCCATAAAGATTTCACATCCAGAATATATAAGGAATCTTTTAGCTTAACAACAAGAAGACAATCAAATTCAAAACTGGGCAAAAGACAAATAGATATCTCTCCAAAGAAGATACAGAAATGGCTAGAAAGCATACAAAGTAATGTTCCACATCATTCACCATCACGGAAATGCAAATCAAGACCAAAATGAGATACATTTCATACTCATTAGAATGGCTGTTAGTAAACAAACAAACAGAAAATAGTGTTGGAGAAGATGCAAAGAAATGAGAACACTCATTTTATTGCTGGTGGCATTGCAAAATGGTGCAGCTGCTCAGCTGCTATGGAAGACAGTTTGAGAGATCCTCAGAAACCTAAATATAAAATTACCATATAACCTGGCAAACCCACTACTAGGTATATAACCAAAAGAATTAAAAGCATGGACTCAAACAGATATTTGCACACTGACATTCACAGCAGCATTATTCGCAATCTGCGAAACATGGGAGAAACCCAAGTGTCCGTCACCCGATGAATGGGTAAGATGTATATATGTGCAATGGAATATTATTCAGCTGTAAAATGGAACAAAGTCCTGAACACGCGACGACATGGATGAAGCTTGAAGACATCATGTTAAGTGGAATAAGCCAGACACAAAGGGACAAATATTGCATGATCTCACTGCTCTTCAATAATGAGAGTGAGCAAATCACCGAGTCAGAATATAGAATATAGGTTACCAGGGATGGGGGAGGAATAGGGAACAGGAAGTTAAGACTTCAAATGTATAGGGCTCCTATTTGAAATGATGGAAATGTTTTGGGAGTGGATGGATGGTAGTACAACATCGTGAACAAATTAACAGCACTGCAATATAGATCTGAATATGATAAAAAGGGGGAAATGTTAGATTGTACATAAGGCCACAGAATAAATTTTTAAAAAATCCATGGAACCAAATTACACAAACAGTGAACCCTAAGTTAAACCAATGACTTTAACTAATAGTACAATTATAAATATGTGCTGTCATCAATTTTAAGACATGTTCCAATCCAATGCAAGGTGTCGGTGGTGGGTGGTGTATGGAAATCCTTGCATATATTGGGATTCCCATACACCACCCATTGAAAAAAAAATTTTTTTAAGTAAAGTTCTTAGAGTAGTATCTAGAACACAGTAGAACTTTTCCACCCATAGCCCACCTTTGGTGATACTATATAAAAAAATAAATAAATGGCATCATATATTGACTTACAGATGTATACCCACTGGTTTGCTTTTGTTGCTTCTCCAATACGGATAGTTCAAAAGAATGCTAGGCTATATACTTTTCAATCAGTTCTCAATTTTAATATTTTGTACAATTTAGTTCAAACTGTAAAGATTTATTAGGGTATTCTGCATTGCCTTAGCACTTTTATTATCTCTGCATTCATTTAAGAGGCATGTACAGAGTACCTACATACACTAGGCAACTGTGAAAGGTGTTGGAGATACAATGGCGAGCAAAACCTGACATGGCCTATGCCTCCATGCAGCACACAGTTTCTCTGGAGAAACGGGCATTAATCAATTAATACAAAAGTAATTATAAAAGCAGGGCACAGTGCCTCAAGGAGCAAAGAGCAGCTCAGTGTGGCCAGAGCACTTAGAAGGAGGATGGAAGAGAAGCCAGTGAGGAGTTGGGGTTTTATTCTGAGAACAAAGCATTTTTAATGCTCTTTCCCACTTTGATTATTATTTATTAAACTTTCAATTATTTACTTTTATTTCTCTTATACTCATGCCTCCAACACCCACACTGAAAATCCCATTATTCTCTTTTACTCCTAGACAAACACAACTTCAAATGTTCAACTTTCTGTAAAACTGAGAAGTCATGTGGGATCGCGGACTGCATTTGGAAAGCCTGGAAATCATGTTAGAAATCCCAGAGCTCACTGACCAACGACTTTTGATTACTTTAAATTCATGTGACTATTAAAAAAAAACAAAATTCCCATCCTTGTTTTTATTTTTCCTAATTGTATCAAGCAATTTTTCCAACTTCCAGTAAAAACTTCTTCAAGTTTTACTTTTACAAATTCATCAAAGGAATGTTGCCCATGTGACATGACAAATTTCAAAAAGAAATCCCTACTGCCCATAACATTCAGGATATTTATTTAATTTTTCATCTCCCATTTACACGATAGAACTGCCGAAACTATTCTCTTGGTCCCATTGAAGTCTGGTTCTTAGGTTTGCTTCATTTCTGCTCTCCCCCTGCTTTTTTTTTTCTTGATTCTCTTGCCCTAAAATGTCATATGTCATCTACCCTATATCATTCTTTATTTTTAAGCAATGATGCCAGGCCCTCCCATATCTATACCCCATTCACAGAAAATGACTAGTGGGTCCTCAGACACTCCATCCTGTGTCATGCCTTTTTATTATCACACACACATGCTGGTCTCTCTTCTTGGATATCTTTCCATCCTTACCTACCTGGACCTACCTTATTTTTCAGACCCAGCTCAACCATTTTCTTATTTGTGACCTATCCTCATTACTTACCAACTTCTCCCCTGAACCTGGATAATCTATAATCCCTCTTTAAAGCCACACCCACCATACGGTTTACAATGATTTAAAATGGTATGTCACCTTCATGAGGCTGGGGCAAGGACCTTGCACTATTTATCCTTAAATCCTCTATACCCAAACAGTACTCAGCAAGAAGTGGACGTTAACTTAATGACTGCTGAATTAATCAATTATTGTGTGAATCAATAGTCAAACATTTCAAAAATGTCCTTTCTAATATGAGAGGGTGATGGTTGAATATCTGTATCCCACATGCTCTCGTTCCTCAGTTTTATAGATTTAAAATATTTCTTAAAAATATGATTCTTGGTTCCAGTCCCCAGTGATCCTGATGGTGCCCCAGGTGCTTCTGATTTTGAGAACTATGTTTAAAAACTTTGCTCTAAAGCAAAAACATCAGGAAACATAGGCAGCACGTCCAGAGGAGTGGTGAAGACCTTCCTCTTCCATTTGTCTTTATCCTTTTAGACTAAAACTACAACCTCAGAGCACATCCCACATAATTCACTGATTATCCACTCACCCACCCACCCATCTACCTATCCATTTACCCACCCACACATTCATCCACTTATTCATCCACACGTCCATTCATCTACCCACCCAACCACCCATCCACCCACCCACCCACCCATCCATCCACTTATCCACCCATCTATGCATCCACACATCCACCCATCCATCCATCTATGCATCACAAATTTTTGAGATCTCCTATTCTGCACTTGAAACTTTCTTAGACAGGTGAGATGCAAAGGGAAAATCTGCATACAAATCCGACTCCAGACAAATATAAAAAGCAAACAACCACTTTTATAAGATTCAAGATGAACAATATAGACATGGCACGGGTTTAAATTACGAGCAGGAACATGCTGGCTCTGATGCAAATTTTTCTTTACAGAAAATACCCATAGGTCTTGACTTCTGAGTTAACATTGTTCCCTCTTATTTTTCATGAAGGATTTAAGTAGGGTTTGAAGGCCAGGCTGTGAGTTTCACATCTTCAGCGACCCTTTTAAATGTTCAGAGAGCGTGGCTGGGTTTGCATCAATCTGATCCTTGAGGAGCCAAGGGCTAGCTCTATCAGAGGCTTACTGAATTGCTGCCCTTGCATTAGACTTAACTTGGTGAGCATTATACATTTTGATGTGGAAAATCTATTCTTTGATTTTCTTCTCTCCCTTGACTCTAGGGTTCCACAGATGTTAATTGATTTTCTGTTGCTGAATCATGGCCCCATCTTGCACTCCCTACAACTTCATGACAACTGTCATTCAGTTTATTCCTTTCCAAATTGGTAACCTATTTTTTTTTAAATCTGTTCCCCTTACCTTCCCTCTGGTAAGTCATTTTCTCCCACTGCTGGTGCAGGGTGGGACAGGAGTTCCGGGTTGTTTACTGTCATTGGCATGCTTTTCTCTTGTACCACCTACACTGCCATCCACCCATTTTTTTGTTATCTCAGAAGCATCACAATAAATTCTCTATCATTTTTGCAATTCTTCACAGGCTTGATTACTTTATTCCACATGTCAAAAGTGACAAACTCCTGCACGGAAACAGATGCGCCAGGAGGTAGGCTGTTAGGGAATTTGGCTTCTTCTGGGCTGACTTGCTGAAGAAAGGGGAACCGAGAAGTGGGGAATTGAGTTAAAACAAAACAAAACTCAAAAACCAAAATCAAACCAAACCATAACCAAACTCCCTTTCCAACAGGGAGCAGAGTGGGCGCCTCTCCGTGCCTGCCGGTCTGGGGGCTGCAGGTAGCAACAGAGCCATGAGGCAGGGGGAGCCTGGGCCCCCGGGTCAGGACAGTGAGCACACAGGACAAGCAGCACCCTTCTGTCCTGCACCGTGAGATGTGGGTATGGCTGTCACAGCAGTTAGCTTACCCCGATACTAGGAAAGGGACTTGAATACCCTCATTCTTTTAGGGGAAAAGGGCACCGACTGGAGTCAAAGCCATGCAGGAAACGACCCCACCACAGCTGCACGTCCTAATAAGACAAAGGCTTGAACACTCACTGATGGATCCTTTGCTGGCTGAAAGGGGCAGTGTAGCAGTCATTCTCCTCCAGGTCTGGCAGGGTCTCCTTGTCCAGCCTCATTGGCTTCTTAGGTAACCATCTCCGAAACCTGCTTATTTGTTTATCGATCCTGTGGTACATGGGAGGCAAGACCAAAGGGTAGAGCATGTCAACACTGCCCCGAGACAAAGGAAGCCACCGCAGAGCCACAATCACGACGCCACATCCTCGGAGACACCTGCACTGCACGCACAAGGCCCCCATTTTACAGACTAACAACCTGAGGCTCAGAAAGAGGAGTGAGGCCACGCGGGGAAGGTGAGAGCTGGATCTCAGTGCTCCCCATGCTGGGGTCTATGACATCGCAGCTGCAATTTACCTAACCTCCCCATGCCAATAAATGGCCACATGGTCCTAAGGAGACTGGAAGGCTCTGGGAAGGAGCAGACAGTCTCTTAAGCAAGGCAGCAGAGACTTTAACTCCTTATATTCTGGAGGTTCTAGACATGAATTTTGTGCTTGGAAAGTCTCCCCATCTGGGGTCAGGAAGCGCTCTAGCTCAGGTTGACTCAGATGGGCACAGCGGGGACACGGGCACATCACAGTGGGGTGTGCACAGAGAGCTTGAGGCCATGAGCTCCTTGCTGGGTCTCACACCTTCCCTGGGTAGCTCTGGGCCCGCCGCCAGCTCCCTGGTGCCCACTGCCTTCCTTTCAAGCCGACTCTGTGCTCTCCTGGGCCTGGGGTGTCAGGTGCATATGGACATTACTCTAGCCAGTGCATGCAGTGGCGCCCAAACGGGTAAAACATGTGAACACTGGCATCCTAAAAGTGGTTTCAAGCCACGGTTTCCTCCTTGTTCTCTCTGTTTCTCAGACCTCTGCTGAGAAAACATCTGGCTTCCAAGGAACCAGCCCCCCAGTCACTGCTCACAGCCAGCCAGGAGAAGCAGAGCACACACCAGGCTCAAAGCTTAGCAAGCTGCCTCACGTACCTACAGCACCCGCCTCCCCCAGGGGCTCCGACGCAGCAGCATCTCTGTAAGGCAGACTGAAAAGGGATCGTTCTCACTTTACACAATGCACAAGAGACCCAAGGGGAGTGGCGATCCAGCCCAAATCACAGCCAGCAGATAGAACCAGGATCCAAATGCCGATTTTGGACTACTGATTTTAGGGATGGCCCTACAAAAGTAGTTGG
Organism: Myrmecophaga tridactyla; assembly: GCA_004026745.1. Classification (NCBI taxonomy): domain Eukaryota; kingdom Metazoa; phylum Chordata; class Mammalia; order Pilosa; family Myrmecophagidae; genus Myrmecophaga; species Myrmecophaga tridactyla. The sequence continues at coordinate 2,785 of PVIY010063478.1, read as the reverse complement.
TCATGGGGATTTCCACTTATGGACTGCAGAAGGAATAAACTCCCCTGGAAAAGAACATGGCTAAATGCTTTCTAAGTCTACTAACTGAAAACACATGGATTTTTATTTCCAGTTTTTTAAACTAGTTGCATAGCAAATTATTCTTTTCAATGAAACTCCCAGCAGAAGGACATACCTCTTATCCAACCGACTCCAAATGAAGAATGGTCAACTGCTCTTTGACCACCTCCATGATTCTCAGCACTGTCCCTGCCACACCGTGCCCAGGGTCTGCCTGGCAGCGGCCACCTCCTCAGGACCCCGTCCCCTCACACCTCCCCTCCACAGCTCTCACAGGCAGCGAGCTCAGCAGCTGCTTCTCACTCTGGAGAGAATCTTACACTGCTCTAGGCCCCGACCCTCGAAGCAGCCACCAGTGGAGAGGAGAGGTTTTACCCAGGGTTATATGTCCAGAAAGGGGCAGGAGGCTGGAAGGATAGAAAGCCCCAAGACAACAGGGGGAAAGGTTCCCGGGTCTCCCATGCTTCACACCCCTGGTTTTCCTGCCTCGTAGAGAGGCCTTGTGGTGCAGTGGACTTGGGGACAAACTCTGGGAAGATGCCTGGATTCAAACCAGGCTCTGCAGCTGTCAGCAGCACGACCATGGGTAAGTCACTGAACTTTGCCTTGCTTCAGTTGCCTCAGCTGTCAAATGGGCACGATGATGACACCCAACCTCAAAGGGTGGCTGTGCAGACTAACGGATTAATATTCAAGCAGCATCTCCACAACAGCGTCCGACACACAGGGAGCAGAGGTGACTATTACTAGCTTTTCCATTTTTTCTCAAAAACAAGAATTTGTGCAACCAGTTGGCCTTGTAATATTTTTTCTCTTTTTGCTTTTTAAGTCAGAGTTAATTGGGCTTTACCAGCTACTACCACTTATCCAAGTTCAATGATGTAGTAGACTCTTAAATTGGACTTCCTAGGCTGAGCTGGTGGCTGTCCCTGTAGCTTTTGACTGTATTTGGTTTGATTGCCTGAAAAGTCACTCAAGAAAGAGGACATTGGCCCCCCCACAATTTTTTAAAATAACACAGTTTTATCTCCCACACATCTCCAGTCTGCAGCCCTAATCGGATTATACCGTGCAAAGTTCACATTCTCACAGAACCTGGGATCTACGTGCAATGATTGAATTCAGTCCAGCTGGGGCAGTGCTTGGCATACCAGCAGATAAAAGCAAATGAAGCTGTAAAAAAACTCAGGCATAAATGCTCTATGGAATAAAATGGCAGATTTGCAACCAGCTTGTGGCACCATAATTTAAATGAAATGTGGAGATGGCAAAGAGAGAATAGACTGGGGTAATGAAACATGATTAATTAATTGAAAAATGAGAAGCAAAGGGACTGAAAAGAAAGTAAGGAGAGGCCACTTGGCCTGGTGGGAAGCAGCTGGGATTTATAACTGGACATCTGAAACTTAAGCCTGGCTCTGTTGCTTATCAGCTATGTGACTCTCCACAGGTACCTGAGCTTTCTGAGACTGATTTTCCAGTATTATAACATGGGGTGATATTAATAGCAAATGATTATAAAAATAATAATACCCATTTTAACAATCTCACAGGGTCGTTAGGAAGTTTAGGAAAGATGGTGTATATGAATGCTTTGGAGAAGTTGCCAGGAAGATAGCAAGGATTATTATTAACTTCTTAAGGACCATGAGGCCAATGTGAAGGTGCTGGGAAACAGCAGAACTAGGCTTCTGAAACATTATAGTGGAAGGAAAGGGATTCAGAAGAACATCTTAAAACTTAACCCCCTGAGACCTATCTGGGGGTGGAAGGTGGACTGGTCTCCACTGGAGCAGCCTGGGCAGAAGCAGGTGCCATAAGAATGGCTTATCCAGGCTTCATCGCGCTCTCTGGAGCATGCCACGTACTCTTCAAAATGCAGGAACAGACACTCCAATGCGTTCCGCGGTTTACGTCCTCTTGTCTACGGAGGCAGAATGGCCCTCCAAAGGTGTGTGCACCTAATCCCTGGAGCCTGTGAACATACTGTGTTGCTCGGCAAAGGGGACTTTGCAGGTGTAAGCAAGGCTACCGACCTTCCGAAAGGGAGACTGTCCTGGATTACTTGCCTGTGACACATTTAATCAGATGAGCCCTGTAAAAGCTGAGACATTTCTTTGGCTAGAGGTAGGAGAGATGGGGAAGAAGGGAGGTCAAAGAAATGCAGTGTGAAAAGGACTAGATTCTGCCACTGCGGCTTGAAGATGGAGGGGCTGTGAGCCAGGGAATGTGAGCAGCCTCTAGAAGCTGAGAATGACCCTTGGAGAGCAGCCAGCCATGAAACAGAGCCCTCTGTTTTATGCTGCTAAATGTATGAGACTTCATCAGAGCAGCAATAGGAAACGAAAACAGCTCTTAAAACAGTCCTGGTCTCATCCTCTCCTTGGGACATGGCCTTGGCTGGGCAGGATCTCCTGTGCTGAGGCTGACATCCTACAAGTTGCTGCCAGCTTCCAGTAAAACGGCTTTGGGAACAGGAGTCTATTTCCCTGAGGCAGGATGATGCATACGTGCTCCCCTGGGCTGCTCTTCCACAATCACACTCCTTTCTCCAAAATGTGCCACTCAGTTGTTGGTGAAGATCCCCTCAACCAAGCAAGGGTAAAACACAGTGCCAAGTCAAGGGGCTAGATGGTGGGCACTCAGGTTGGGTTTTGGATTCTGCCATTGTATATCAGTGTGGTCTGGGACAAGCCTAAGCTTCCTTAGCTCTAAATTGATGGTT
>PVIY010063477.1:0-10486 GCA_004026745.1 Myrmecophaga tridactyla | reverse complement strand
AATGTTAAAATAAATTCAGCTTGAAATGCCTAGTGGTAAATGAAAGCGAGGGGTGAGGGGTATGGTATGTATAATCCTTTTTTCTCTATTATTTTATTTCTTTTTCTGTTTCCTTTTTATTTCTTTTTCTAAATCGATGCAAATGTTCTAAGAAATGATGAATATGCAACTATGTGATAATATTAAGAATTACTGATTGTATATGTAGAATGGAATGATACCTTAATGTTTTTTTGTTAATTTTTTTTATTAATAAAAAAAGTTTATTTAAAAAAAAAAAAAGAGGCATAATTTTACCAGTATGCTTAGCCTCTCTTTTGCAAGAATAAGCTTCATAGGGGCATGCCCCAAGATTGAGGGCCCAGCCCATTGAATTGTTGTCCCCACAGCTTGTGAAAATATCAGGGCTTCCCCAGATGGGGATGTTTAATATTTCCTCCTTTCTCCCTATTTCACCAAGGGGACTTTGCAAATACCACCTTGGATATGCTAGATCTCCTCTGTAATTAGCTTTTTTTTTTTTACATGGGCAGGCACCGGGAATTGAACCCAGGTCCTCTGGCATGGCAGGCAAGCATTCTTGCCTGCTGAGCCACCGTGGTCTGCCCTATAATTAGCTTTTAATAAACATTATTGTATAATTCAAGATGATGCAGACTTGTTTGAATAAGATTTCAGAAAAATGTGAGAAGTTTCAGGTGTTCAACCTAAAAGCAAGTCAGCAGTACACAAATCCACAAAAGGCTAACTTTCTTTATAAGCAGTTTGAAGTTGTATTGATAGGAAGCTTGGTAATGGTAGGTTTTAATAGTTCCATTCTAGTCTGTAGTGATTAAGGGAATTTTTGAGAGGCTTACAAAATATTTTTGCATGTCTGTAGCTGATTACAGTATCCTTCCTGGTCATTTATAAGTGTGTCTCTGGGCCTGAAATTGAGTCTGTAAGCTTATTGATTCTCCTGTTAATTTAAATTTTTATTATGCATGCTTTGTTTTTCTCTTAATTAATGGACATAAAATTTGTACCTGTAGGGCGGGCCATGGTGGCTCAGTGGCAGAGCTCTCTCCTGCCATGCTGGAGACCCAGATGCGATTCCTGGTGCCTTCCCATGTTTTAAAAAAAAAAAAAAAAAAATTTGTACCTGTGAATAAAATATATGAGGGTTATTAATGTTTATTACTGAAAGAGTTTCTCACATATGTTTATGCTAACTAAATTATAGAAACAATGACATAAGAAGATTATTCAGTAAGGATTGTCAAAGCTTCTCTCATAGTTTGCAGACACTTGACATGCCTTACCTTCATGTGCAGCTCAGGAAATATTTTGACCAATGTGATTCTGAACCACGTTTTAAATCATTAGGTCTTCCCTACAAAACTTGTCTTTAGGGAGAATAAACCCATGTATTCATTCTCCTGATTTAGTCCAGTTCTCTAAACTCAAAAAATTTAGCAAACTTTTATTGGGTAATGTGTTTCAAACACTGTGGCATTCATGAAATGGTTAGGCTACAGTCTGTGATATTAAAAATTTCATAGTTGAGTAAGTGAAAACTTTATAAAAGTTTTCGGATGAAACACAAAACTTGATAACAGTGTCACCAATGTCATCATTTGGAGATATACATGGAGCATATGACATATTTAAAGGAGTTGCTGTGCATATCCTTATTGAAGGATGAGATGGAATGGAATGGAATGGCTGCACTAGTTTTTATAGAATGAGCAGGAGTGATACAGGCAGAAAAGATGTTTATGGTACAAAACAAGCTGCTCGGCACAATAGCTAGGAACAGGGTTGTATGGTCTAAGTATTCCTGGAGCATAAAGAATTACAGTGTGGTGTGAAAGAAGTAAGGAATGCCCGATTGTGTTTGGCTTTAATTTCGTAGGATAATGATCAGCCATCACTCATCATTAATGTTAGGCAGCAGAGGAACAAAGATATGCATGAAATATTCGTACAGTAGTAAAAGGGAGCAGGATGACTTTGAGGCTGGAGGAACTGATCGATCTAAGAATCTAGGTAAATTAATGATGAAGACCTGGACCAAGTTTCTAGTAGGAGGGATGAACGTACTTTGTAACACAAAATGTCTACTAATAAGTTTTATCTGTCACCCCCACCTCACCCCCTTCCTGTGGCCAGTCTGTCACCATTTTCTGTTTTGAAAATATCACTCCAATCTGTGTCCTTTTCTAATGCTGCCATCGGCACCCAGGCACAGACCTTTGCTGTTTTTCAGCCTTAGGCTTTCCTGGATATTGACTCTTGCTTGGATTTTGCATCTCATGAGGTTCCCCAACTCCAGTGTTATTCTGGAAAAACCTTCCTGAACTTTATTTTTCCTAGCTGAAGGAAAATGAGTTAAAGAGAAAATAATAAATTCATTGGAAGAGGTCATTATGGAGCATGCCAAGGAAATCCCTTCCCAAAATCAGGAACTTAAGATGGTTCTAGTAGATCTTTTCTGGCTGCAAGGTAGATTGTTTTTTCTTTTATTATGTAGGCCTTTTTTCTAAGTAATTCCTTCACAGCCCGAGACCACTGAGAGTTCTCTGATTATCCAAAGGATACTCTTGATTAGTCTCATTTTTTAAGGGATTTAATGAGAAGGATTATTAGCCGGCTTGGGTTTTGAGGAGTCTTCTACTTTCCATTGAGAATGAAAACCTGGAATAGTATTTGGGAGTCCAGCATTAAGGAGGCAGTGAGCCAAGTAAACACAGAGATAACTGTTTTCATTGCTGAGCCCAGTATATCTCTTCATTTATTTAGGCCTTCTTTGATTTTTCTCACCAGTGTTTTATTATTTTCTGCATATTCCTTTGTTAGATTTATTCCTAATTTTTTCACTTCATATGCTATTATAAATAGTATTCTTTTTCAGTTCACGATGGAATACATATAGAAACACAGTTGAGTTTTTCTGTATCCTTATATCCTGCAATCTTACTAAACTTTTAGTAAAATCTTTAGAATTTTCTATATAAATAATCATTTTCTATAAATAAAAGGGTTTTACTTCTCTCCAGTATGGATGCTTTTTATTTTTTTCTTCTTTCACTGTGATTTTAATATAAGGTATTCTAGTTTGCTAGCTGTCAGAATGTGATATACCAGAAACAGAACAGTTTTTTAAAAGGGGGGAATTTATTAAGTTACAAGTCCACAGTTCTAAGGCCGTGAAAATGTCCTGACTAAAGCAGGGCTATAGACATGTCCGATCTAAGGCATCCAGGGAAAGATACCTTGGTTCAAGAAGACCAATGACATTTAGGGTCTCTCACAACTGGAAAGGCACCTGGTGAACATGGCCATGACAGCTAGCTTTCTCTCCTCGCTTCTTGGTTCATGAAGCTCCCCTGGGGGCGTTTTCCTTCTTCATCTCCAAAGATCTCTGGCTGCACAGGCTCTGTAGCTCTTTCCAAAATGGTTCCCTCTTAAAGGGCTCCAGTAAGCAACCCCACCTTGAATGGACAGGGACACACCTCCATGGAAATGATCTAATCAAAAGTACCACCCACAATTGGGTGGGTCACATCTCCATGGATGATTTAAAAACTCCCACCCAGCAATACTGAATGATGATTAAAAGAGATGGCTTTTCTGGAATCCACAAGTTCAAACCAGCACATAAGGCAAGCCATCAAATCTGTCTATTTTCTGATGTGCAGTAGAACTACATACGTTAGTTTTTTAAAGGATAGTTTATCTAAACGACTTTGTTACTTTACATGTCACTTCATTTTACCTGACATTAAAGCTTTTGTTTTTCTCTTTTAGGCCCTGGAAATGTACAAAGATGATTGGAACAAAGTGTCAGAACATGTTGGAAGTCGTACCCAGGATGAGTGCATCCTCCACTTTTTGAGGCTTCCCATTGAGGACCCATACCTTGAGAATTCAGATGCATCCCTTGGGCCCTTAGCCTACCAGCCTGTCCCTTTCAGTCAGTCTGGAAACCCAGTCATGAGCACTGTTGCTTTCTTGGCATCTGTGGTGGACCCACGTGTGGCATCTGCTGCAGCAAAAGCAGCTTTAGGTATGGACTTCTCCCTAAATAGAAAAACTTCTTCAGATACTGGTTTAAAATATTAATTCATATTAGAAGTAGCTCAGATTTAATGGAGGCCATTTAATATTTTTGGATTGTGTTAATTATAACTACAACTTACACCACAGAATTCTTTCTGGGATTTATGGTTAGTTTTTGTTGCTTTCTTGATTATCAGCCTAACTAGCAGATAACTAGAGAAAATTTGGAAGAGAATTTTAATTCTTACTGATAGAAATTTAAAATCGCTTTTATTATATGGGTTCTAGTTTGCTAGCTGCCGGAATGCAATACACCAGAAACAGAATGGTTTTAAAAAGCGGCAGTTTAATTAGTTGCTAGTTTACAGTTCTAAGGCCGAGAAAATGTCCCAGTTAAAACAAGTCTATAGAAATGTCCAATCTAAGGCATCCAGGGAAAGATACCTTCATTCAAGAAGGCCGATGAAGTTCAGAGTTTCTCTCTCATCTGGAAAGGCACATGGTGAACATGGTCAGGATTCTTCTCTCATCTGGAAGGGCACGTGACAAACCCGGTCTCATCTGTTAGCTTCTTCTCCTGGCTTCCTGGTTTGTGAAGCTCCCTGGGAGGCATTTTCCTTCTTCATCTCCAAAGGTCGCTGCTTTGGAGCATGGACTGTGCTTCACGTGGCTATGTCGTTCTGCTCTGCTTTCTCTCAGATCTGTCATTCTCCAAAATGTTTCCTCTTTTATAGGACTTCAGAAACTAATCAAGACCCATCCAAATGGGTGTAAACACGCCTCTACCTAATCCAGTTTAACAACGACTCTTGATTAAATCACATCTCCAGGGAGATGATCTCATTATAGTTTTAAGCGTACAATACTGAATAGGGATTAGAAGAAACGGCTGCCTTTACAAAATGGGTTTAGGATTAAAACATGGCTTTTCTAGGATGCATCATTTCAAACGAGCACATATGGCAAGGTACTATGACATTTAGGATAAAACCCAGAGTCACAGAATCTAATTACTATATATGCTTATCTGATTTTGGCCCTCTTGGTTTGCCAGTACAAAGACTGAGTTCCAGAAGGTCAAATGATTTTTCAGGGATTACTTTATCCAAGACTCTAATGTGTTGGATTTCCTAGTAGTCTTAAACTGAAGTTAACCAAATCACTGTTCCATCTCTATTCTCTAACAGAGGAGTTTTCTCGGGTCCGAGAGGAGGTACCTCTGGAATTGGTTGAAGCTCATGTCAAAAAAGTACAAGATGCAGCACGAGCCTCTGGGAAAGTTGATCCCACTTATGGCCTGGAGAGTAGCTGTATTGCTGGCACAGGGCCTGATATGCCAGAGAAGCTAGGTAAGTCTCTTCTGCATCCATAATTTTTCAAAGGAAGACAGGGATAATGGATATTTGTATTGGCCTGTCAACTTAATAAAATAATTGTGGTGATTATTTTGCATTTAAAAGAAGTGATGGCAGTACGTTATTGTGAAAATGATTGACAGTGCTTGAATGACTTGAGTGTGGTAGAAAGGGGAAGTTTAGAGTCGTGTATTTTCAGTGCTTGAATGATGTGTGAGTGTGGTGGAAAGGGGAAGTTTAGAGTTGTGTATGCCACAAGAAGGAAAGTTGAAGGTTAAAACAGGAATGTATAACACTGAATCTTGTGATGAACAGTGTCCATGATTAACTATACAAATATAAAAAAGTTCTTTCATGAACTAGAGCAGATGTATGACACTATTGTAAGGAGTTTATAATTGAGGGGTGTAGGAAAAAATGTACCTATTGCAAACTATGGACTATAGTTAACAGTAATATTTTAATATTCTTTCATCAGCTGTGACAAATGTATCACACCAGCACTATGGGTCAGTAGTAGGAAGGGATAAGGATTATGAGGGGATTAGCGTTTTCTTTTTATTTATTTTTTTGAGTAGTGAAAATGGTCTAAATTTGTTATGGGCTGTGTGCACAACCATGTAATGACACTGTGAACCAATGATTGTATACTTTGCATGGTTTCTAAGTTGTATAAATATATCTCAATAAAATTTTAAAAAGCGAGTATAGTGATCAGTATAAACCTGCCTCTTAAGATTTGTATATGATATTTTTTTCCTTAACTGTTTCTTTTATGGTAGGTAAAGCTATAAAATTGTCTCACTTTTTAAGTAGATGTAGCTATTTGGGATGTAGATTTTTGTCTAGGTTGTAAAGATAAGAGCACGCAGAAGATTTTCATAGTTACTTATATGCTGATGGTAAAATTTTAGTGCACTGTTTTCGTTTTTTATTTTAATTAAGTAACATTAAATCCATATAAAATTTTGTGTTAATATAATGAATATAACATTTTAAACCATTTAAAAGAATGTGATTCAGTGGTTTATAGTACCAGCCACTGTCTGATAGCAGAACATTTTCATCACCCAAAAAGAAGTCCGATGCCCATCAAGCACTCACTCCCCATTCCATCCTCACCCCAACCCTTGGCAACCGCTACTATGCTTTCTATATATATATAGATTTGCCTATTGTGGACATTTCATGTAAATGGAATCATACAATATGTGGCAGTTTACGGCAGTTCCTTTCTATTGTTGAATAGTACTCCATTCTATTTATTTATCACATTTTGTTTATCCACGCATCAACTGATGAATCAAAATTGTTGACCACAGTTTAAAAAGCAGTGAAATTCTGGTACATGCTACAGCATAATAAACATTATTGTAAGTGAGAGAATCCAGTTGCAAAAGAGCAAATTATTATGAGACCTTTTATAACAAATGCCCAAAAAATTAAAATCCATAGAGAAAGAGAGTAGATTATTGGTTGCTTTTAAGGATGGGTTAACAAGTGATTGGGGAGTATAACATTCTCTTAGTCTTTTAATTTCTTTAAGTTTGATGTTAATGTCCCCACTTTCATTCCTGATTTTATTAATTTGGTCATCTTTTTTTTTCTTGCTCTATCTTGCTAAAGATTTGTCCATTTTGTGCATTTGACTTCTTTGACACTTTTGATTATTTGAGTGTTTTCTCACGGGTGAATTTCCTAGATTTCCTTCTGTTATTGATTTATAATTTCATTGGATTGTGGCCAAAGAAGATACTTTACACTGAATTTTTATTAATTGTTCACTGAAGTTTAAGTTTATTGAGATATGATTTTCGACCTAGAAATATTTCACAACACTGGAGAAGAACGTGTATATTGCTGCTGTTAGGTGGGTCTTAAGGTGTATTTTGTGTGACATTAGTATAGCCATTCTAGCTCTCTTTTGGTTACTGTTTCCATGGAATATCTTTTTCCATCCTTTCATTTTCATCCTATTTGCGTTTTTTTATTTATAACAAATCTCCTGTAGACAACATGTAGTTCATTGATTTTGAAGAGTCTAGAAACCTAGATTCTACTTTTGGTTCTGCCTTACATAGCTATAGGACTTAAAAAAGCCATTTGTTTTCATTGACTGTCAAATACCTCATCTGTAACGTGGGAAAGATGTTAGGTACTCTACAATATCTCCCTTCACTATGAGTTTCTATGATATTGGACAGATTATATTTTTGTGGTTAAGATTTTAATTGTATGTTTTTATTTAATCAGCCTTGAAAGAACTTAATAGCCTCATAGGCAGTATCTGGCTTGTCAGAGAGAAGTGTTCCAGTATGTTCTAATAGGATCCTGTTCACAATAAGCCAAAAATAATATATTTTATATGCAACTTTTTGTAGTATAATTCTAGCGTATAACTTGTTCATTTATTTTTCTTTTCTGTCATTTTGAGACAAAAAAAATATATGTCTGAAGAATAACTTAGACCATAATTATTTCTGTCAGCATGCCTAATTATTTCCATCTTTGTCTCACTCGTATGCAAATTGTATAGCCTGTGATTTAGAGCAACTACTTTTCTTTTTAAATTTATTTTTTATAGATAAAAATAATATGTAGGAAAATTAAAATTGCCAGCCGGTACTCTACAGTACATGATGGTACTACCTGAACTCCAGGTGCTCTGTTTCTTGGTGGTGGTTTGAGTAGATACCATTAAGGACCCTCCTCAGGTCTAAAGCAATCTGGTTTCTAAGAGTTTGCATAGGATTTAAGCCTATTGTTCTCACTGCTTTCATAAAAGTGTCAGTCTAGCAGTTTCATATTGCAGATAAGGAAGCATATTTTCAAATTAATCTAACTTCTCACACTAGGCCTCAGATCAACACTGACCTTTCTTTTTAGTGTTGATTACTAATCCAGAGTATTGAACCTTTGAATTAAAGAACTGTTTGTGAGCATTAGTTTGAAAGCTCCCTTATTTATAGATGGAGACTGAAATTAGCAGTCCAAACCACGTCTGTCACTTTTTGTTGATTCTACCCGAGAAGGCAGTACACAGTACAGGAAGGGAAAACCTGGGGCCTAATAAATGAAGCCTGGGAAGTGTCTTTATTTTTCTCAACTGTTTTGTGTTTTGGATTCATTTGTAGGGTCTTTTGGTTCCCTGTGGTCATGGAATTGGAAAGGGTTGGCAAAGCTTTTTTTAATTTACCTGATTCACAGAAGTTCCTGAACTTTACAAAACAAGACATGTTTTTACATGAACATCTTTCTTTATGATTTTGGGGGGGGTGTATATAATATCATATAGTATTAGTGGTTTAGAAACAGATTGCAAATTTAGCTGTTTCTAGTTTAGTGGGATTTAAAATAAAGAAGTCAGAGAATATCCATCTACTTTATTCCTTGTGAAGCTGGATTATTCTAGTTCATTAGTGAATATATAGTTTCTGTAGTGTCTAGAGCTAATAGCATTAGACTGCAGAGGTTGATTCTTTGGCATGAATGGTAAAATTCATTCATAGTTTCTTGGGTATGAGTTTATAAATTAACCTCTCTGAAGTATGATGTATGTCTACCAGTTGTACTAACAGGAGTTCTTTTTTCTTTCTTTTTTTTTTTTAAATTTAAGTGAATAATGAGTGGATACAGTTAATGTGATTTTTACTGACTGTGACTAATAGAATAAATTAGGACAACAGCAGATGACTATTCAGCAAAATTGAAGTGGGCAGGTAACGTGGGTACTTCGTTCCTCTCTTCACCAGATTCAAACGAGGGGATTCAAAAATAAGGAACTGTCAAATTTACTTATATACATATACTTTACGTGTAATATATATGTATATCTAAATATAAAACAAAATAATAGATAGTGTCTTATTGAATAGCGTACTGATTTGAAATAAAACGATATAGGGCTTTCCTTAGATGGATAACAGTGTACTTGGGTGGTAGGTTCATGGTACTTTTTATTGTGATACGTAATTTTGCTATGTTACACCTTCCTTTATATGTATTAGTTAAAATGGTAATGGAAAAAATTAATATTTCCTTTGTAAGTACAAGAATATTTTGGATTCCTCTCATTAACCTATTTTACTTTTCATTGTGAACTTGTATGGGGGTGGGATTTTTGGTGGAATAAGAGTAAAGATAGGTGAATACTAGGTGCTAAACACATCTTATATTCATTTATTGAGAGACTTCTCAGCAGTTGCTTTGGAAATGAATCTTAGCTCTGTAAGAAGGGGCTACTTTAACCCATCTTGTTTAATTGTAGTCGGCACCTATATCAACTGATTCCTCTAACTTAATTCATTTGGGTGGATTTTTTTGTTTTTATACCAGGAACCTTTCTAAGCAAAGGAAAAATAAAATTTATATTTGAGACCTTTTGTGTTTAACTGAAATCATTAGGTTTTATTTACTCTGTTTTATAAGGGAAAAGGTGGGTGAAGCTAGGGCAAAGGAGATGGAAATAATTTTTATTTTATTTGCTGAAAGGGTTGGAAACCAATGTTTCTTTCTGAGTGCCCATATCGGTCACGTTTAATGGGGTTTCAGACTGGTGGTCATTTGGTATTTTAGGACACCCATGTGGAGGAAGTGGCATTGTTTCTACTGTAAAAGGAGGGAAATTGCGGCAGATAAGTTGTATAGGCTTGTGAGTTATCTTAGCTAGAGTTTCAACCTAAATCTGTCTGACCCCAAAGCTTAACCTCTTTTAGTTCTAGCAGATTGTGAAAAGTAGGATATGTAGGCGAGTCAGTATTTTTCATTTACTGAACAAGGATCATTAAAAGTCTTAATACCTCCTTTGTATTACACTATCTTACACACTCTGGGAAACACAATAGAAAATAGACTCAGGGAACCTAGAGTCTGCTTGAGAGAGGCAGATACACCAGCTGATAAAGATGACAGCATATGACAGTTCACAGTGCCATTCCCCTGAATCTGCACAACTTACGAAAACTGGTAGTCATCTTTCTTAGAACTCTGGAAAACAGTTAAAGGGTTTCAGTAACGGGGTGAGGGCCAAATCAAGAAATCACAGTTTTTAAAAATGGTAGGAGAAGCTCATGATGTTTAACTGGTCACCC
>PVIY010063476.1:0-10484 GCA_004026745.1 Myrmecophaga tridactyla | reverse complement strand
TACCCTATTACTATGGAATGTCTCATTTAATCTCACCCCCATATTGTTGGATTACACTCAATTTATTTAGTTAATGGATACATTATTATTTGCATTCTTTTAAATAGAACATAACATTAAAAATTTTAGATTGAAAAACTAAATTACTTTTTAATTTTAATAACAAAACTAAAACTCAATATTTTATATTTTTATGACTTTCAAAAATATGATTCATTGCTCATAATTTCATTCACTCTATTTTGCTACCATCACTACCACTCTTTATTTAAAATTTGTCATCCTTTCAAACAGAACCTCTATAGTCAGTAAGCCATATCTTTCCATTCCCCTCATGCCTGACCCCTGGTATCTTATAATCCACTGTCTTTCTTTATGATTTGCTTACTTTATGTATTTCATAGATGCCAGATCACATAATATTTGTCTTTTTGCGTGTGTCTGGATCATTTCACTCAACTTAATGTCTTAAGTTTGCCCCACATTGGAGTATAAATCAAAATGACATTCTTTTGTATGAGTTAGTAACATAACAAGGAATGTCTACACCGCATTTTCTTTATTCATTCATCAGTTGCTAGATAATTCGGTTGTATCTACGTTTTGGGAAATTTTAAAACATAGTAAGTGACATAAGGGTTAGGATGGTGTATTAGTTAGGTTTATAGAGAGAAACAGAATCAGCAGGGAACACTTGCAAATACAAAATTTTAAAAAGTGTCTCACATCACTGCAGGGACGCAGTGTCCAAAATCTGTAGGGCATGCTGTGAAGCCGACAATTTCAGAGGAGGGTCTGGATAAACTCCACAGGAGAGTCTCACCAGCCAAATCTAGAAAAGAACCTGTCTCTTCTGAATCTTCCTTAAAAGGCTTCCAGTGATTAGATTGAGCATCACTCATTGCAGAAGACTCCCCCCTTGGATGATTACAAATGGAATCAGCTGTGGAAACAGCTGAAGCAATCATGATTTAATTTTATGAAATGTCTTCATTGCAACAGACAGGTTAGCACTTGCCTAACAAGACAAACAGGCACCACCACTTGGCCAAGTTGACACATGAACCTAACCATGACAGTCCACCCCTTGTCAACTTGGCAGCTATACACATCACCTTAAACCATACCTAATTTTTAAATTAAAAACATTGAAACACACATTTTTTTCTTTCACCTAACTATACTCAACTATCCTGCATATAACTGGAAACACATTAACACTCTCCAGAGAAAAGATGCAAGTATTTGGGTAATATTCATTCTTAAACTTAATATCTTACAACTTAAATAGTATAACAAGAACAAAACAGCATCACAGTCCTTGGTTCTGTAACTAATCACGTGGGCGTAGTTCATATTTATAACTACCTACTTCCACTACCTGTTCCACGTTTCCTTTACCCTCAGTAAGCATGTCAGTTGGCCGTGGTTTTTTGCCTGGTGGTGTGACTGAAACCTTCATTCCTGAAGTTTCAGACCCATTGGTAGTCCTGCTTGGATTGGGTTGTTGCAGTTTTCCATTGATTTTAATCAAGGGCATGGTAGTACTAAAGGACACCCTAGGGGATCTCCTATATTCCAAGAACACTTTTCTTTACCACCAATGTGTAATTGCAGTCCTATTTCCCCCTGATAGTCAGGGTCAATCACCGCAGACAATAATGCAATTCCCTTCTTGGCTTGTTGATCCAGGGGCATGAGTAGCCCAAACCGACCAGGTGGCAGTCTTATATTCCAATTCAATGGAATCATTGTGGTTTCTCCTGGAAGAAGCACTCCCCCTTTTGGAACTAAAACCTGTAAACCAGCAGAGCTCAGGGTCATAGGCACAGGAAGCAAAAATTTTCCTAGTGGATCACTAGGGGTAATAGTAAGTGGTGCCACTACATTTCCACCCCTTGGTTCCTGGACCCATTGATTCTGGCTATGGGAGAAACAGCACCATACAGCAGAAGTGGATTCGGAGCATATGCAGCTTCCTGGAGAACATTACCCCAGCCTTTCAAGGTATTGCCACCTATGTGGAACCGTAACTGAGTTTTCAAAAGGCCATTCCACCGTTCTATCAATCCAGCTGCTTCTGGATGATGGGGATCATGGTAAGACCAGAGAATTACATGAGCATATGCACATTCCTGCACTTCATTTGCTGTAAAGTATGTTTTTACTCAGGAGCAATGCTATGTGGAATAGCATGACGATGGTAAGGCATTCTTTAAGCCCACGGATGGTAGTTTTGGCAGAAGCATTGTGTGCATAGAAAGCAAGCCCATATCCAGAGTATGTGTCTATTTCAGTTAGAACAAATCTCTGCCCCTTCCATGAAGGGAGTGTTCCAACGTAATCAATCTGCCACCATGCAGCTGATTGTTCACCTCGAGGAATGGTGCCACATCGGGTTCTGAGTGTGGGTCTCTGCTGCTGGCAGATTGGGCATTCAGCAGTGGCTGTAGCCAAGTCAATCTCGGTGAGTGGAAGTCCATGTTGCTGAGCCCATGCATAACCTCCATCACTCCCACCATGACCATTTTGTTCATGAGCCATTGGGCAATGACATGAATTGCTGGAGAAAGAGGCTGAATGATATTCATAGAACGATTCATCCTATCCACTGATGGAAATTTGGACTGTTTTCATCTCTTAGCAATTGTAAATAATGTTGCTATTAATATTGATGTACAAATGTCCATTTGTGTCCTTGCCTTCAGTTCTTCTGAATATATATCTAATAAAGGGGTTGCTGGATCACATAGCAATTGCATATTTTGCTTCCTCAGGAACCACCAAACTGTCTTCCATAGCAGTTGTTTTTACAGCAGCATTTTACATTCCCACCAACAGTGGATAAGTGTGCCTCTTTCCCCAGATCCTATCCAGAACTTTTGTTTTTCTGATTTTTGATAATATCTACCTTAGTGGGTATCAGATGATATTTCACTGCAACTTTGATTTGCATTTTCCTAATAGTCAGTGAAGTTGAGCATCTTTTCATGACCCTTTTACCATTTGTGTTTCTTCTTCTGAGAAGTGTCTGTTCATGTCTTTTGTCCATTTTTTAATTGGTTGTTTGTCTTTATCTTGTTGAATTGAGGAATCTCTTTATATATTCTGGATACTAAACCCTTATCTGGTAAATAGTTTCCAAACATTGTCTCTCATTGCATAGGCTGCCTTTTTACTTTCCTGACAAAGTTCTTTGATGCACAAAAGTGTTTACTTTTGAGGAGTTCCTGTATATCTACTTCTTTTTCAGTGCTCCCATTTTGGAGGCATGGTCTAGGAAACTGCCTCCTATTACAAGTTTTATAATATATTATCTTACATAGAGAAGCTTAGCCCACTTATACGTATGCCTAAGAGTTACTTCCAGTGGACCTCTTTGCTGTCCTGGTGTGGCTTCATTATCTCTAAGCCTGACTCTTTAAGTGAAATCATTGCCCTCCCCTCTACATGGGACATGACATCCAGAGGTGAAAGTGTCTCTGGTTACTTGGGAAATGACTCTCAAGGATGAGTCTGGCCCTGGCACCATGGGATTAACAATGCCATCTTAATCAAAAGGGGGAAATGAAGTGTAACAAATAAGGTATCAGTGGCTGAGAGAGTCCAAATAGAGTTGAGAGGCTACTCTGGAGTTCACTCTTACACAAACTTCAGTTAAACATTGCTACCTATCATAGCTTGCCAAACCTCACTCCTGGTACCAAGATGTATTAGTTAGGGCTCTCTAGAGAAACAGAATCAACAGGGAACCTTCGCAAATATAAAGTTTATAAAAGTGCCTCATGTGACCATGGGAACACAGAGTCCAAAATCTGAAGGGCAGGCCGTGAAGCTGATGATTCAGATGGAGGGTCTGATCAAACTCCAAAGGAGAGGCTTTCCAGCCTAAGCAGGAAGAGTGCCTGTCTCTTCTGAATCCTCCTTAAAAGGTTTCCAGTTATGAGATTGAGCAGCACTCATTACAGAAAACACACCCCTTGGCTGATTACAAATGGAATCAGTTATAGATGCAGCTGATATGATCATGATTTAATTCTATGAAATGTCCTCATTGCAACAGACAGGCCAACACTTGCCAAACCAGAAAACAGGTAACACTAATTGGCTGAGTTGACACATGAAGCTGACCATGACAGATGGGAAGGAATAAAAAGGATAGACCTAGAAAAGGAAAACCTTAGCTATTGAAGGAAAGAACACCTGGAAAATAAGATCGATTATGACAGGTGGGTGCAGAACGTGGCTGAGAGAATGAGCAAGATTGAACCGAGAGGATCTTCTAGGATGAAACATTGGAGGATTTTCCATTTTGGTGTCTGGTCCATCATGTGTCCCTCTTTGCGTTTCTGGAGTTACCACAGGAAGTCTTGGGTAAACAAGTCAGGCAAGACCTCCCTGCCTTTCAGAAGGCATTGGGAAGGAAAAAGGGTTATTTCTTCTTTGCATAAGAATTCCGACTGGGAAACAAGGAATAGGAGGGAATATTTATATTTGAGGATGCCACCATGGTCAGGAGTAGAAATTCCATGGCTACTTATAAATATATAGTTTGACTCTCATTCACTTCTCCAATAATTTTACAATGTCACTGAGGGCAAAGTGGAAGGTGAAATTATTCAAGGCTGGGGTTGTGAAAAACAACAACAACATTTTTTTAAATTATATTGCAATGATTTCTTGGGGCAGACTGCTGGCAGAGTTTGCCCTATTTTTTCACTTCACTCTAAGTGCTGTGCTTTCAATTATACTGTGCAGTTCTCCCTATTGAGAGGTGGGGTCTATTGAACCATCTTTTATTGTAGACTGGACTAAAAGTGTTCCATTTTCTTTGGCAACAAGAATAAGGTGGAAGTGACAGTTTGCATCAAGAAGCCTCAGCGTGTTTCTGCAGCTCTCCTTGGATATCTACCTCAGCTTTATGAACGTCTACAGGCTAGCCTGCTGCAGGATGAGAGAAATGTGGAGGAAAAGCCATCACCTCAGTGAAGTGCACCGTACACCAACCAGTCACCACCTAATCACCTCTGAATGAGAGATTCAGAGGTGATAAAGTGGTGACTCTTCTGCAATGGGTAGCATTGCAGCGATCACAACATCTCCACATCAGAGACTTGGCTGCAGTAATAATACATATATACTGAGATATCCTAATTCAATGACTAAAAGTAAGTCATGAAAATAATCAATGTGAGCAGAATTGCAGTCAGTCAGAAGAATAAACTGCTTTTTATTTTAAGGATTCTTGCATATATTTGAGGGCAGCATTTATGATTACACTGTTATTACATTTGATTTCAGAGAAGTGTATTAGTGACTGTTTTATAGGTTCCATTCGAGGTGAGCAGTATATTTTGAATGGACATGCATATATGTCCAGGGTTCACAACACTTAATTCCTAGAGGAATCATTGGGCTGGATTTCAATCTCTTGAGTAGTCATCCTTTCTAATGAGGAGTTTTGAAATTTAAAGTTGTAAATGTACAATAAAGTATCAGCCAATAGATTGTGCCCTATGAAACCTTAAGTGTCTATGGCAAATTTTAGAGAAAGGGCAGATATTTTGGTTAGAGGAATAGAAAGAGTCTCTTACTTATTTTCCTTTAAGAATACAGAACCTGGAACCCAGTCCTGCATCTCAATGCATAATATATTTGCACTTGGAAATCAAGATTTCTTATTTCACGAGTTGATGTAAATCATCAAACACCACACTTTCCATTAGTAATAGCATGCATAATTAAAACTTTTGCTTCAACATAGTAGACATCATATCTCTATGATGGGTTGAAGTTCCATGAAATTTCAAAGAATCATAATTTCTGTGTCTGAGGGTTTGAACCCATCAACCACTGTATTTCTTCAACTCCAGATCCAATTTAGATTTTATGGTTTTCCACAAATTTTATTTTGTTTGTGGGGAAATATATAGACAAATCCAGCTCTAGGATTGGCAATGTGTATCTATTTCCTGTTGTTCCTATGAGAAATTGCTGCACATTAGTGCTAAAACAACAGAAAACTATTGTTTTTCAATTCTCGAGGTTTGCACAGTTGGCCCTATTTTTCCACTTCACTCTAAATCCATGTGCTTTCAATTAGACTGTGCAGTTCCCCCTATTGGGAAGTGAAGCCTATCTATCCACCTTTCATTATAGACTAGACTGAAAGTATTTAACGTGTTCAAATAAAGATGTTCACAAAGCTAAAGTAGACATCCAAGGGAGAGTTGTAGAAACATGCTGAGACCTTTTTATGCAAACTGTCACTTCCACCTTATTCCCTTTGTCAAAGCAAATTAATTCTCAAAGTCAAAATTACCAAATGTCTTTTCATGCTTTTCTTGCCTTTTCAGATTCTAGAGAACACTTTAGCCCTGTGACCCCTTTCACCTTCAGAGCCAATAATGTCCAATTGAATCCTTCTCATATCACATTGACACAGATGTGGCTGCCTTCTTAGTGGGCCACTGTGATTCCATTGGGCACTCCCAGATTATTCAAAGTAACCTCTTTACTACAAGGTGATTAAGGTCAGTAGATTACCAAATTTAATTCCCAAATCTACTGTTTGATTCTGCTTTTCCAGACACTTTACCTTATTTCCAGTTTGTAGGATTTTGGATGTGTACATTTTCAAGAGGCCATTGTTTATCCTACCATACATGTGACACAATTTTGCCAAAAAAGTTGTAAATCAAAGTCTTAGGTAGACCTTCTAAGGAAAGATGCGTTTTCTTAATGGAAAAGAAAGTCTCATAACATAATGTTGAGTAAAAGAAGCAAGACACAAAAGAATATACATAATATGGTTCCATTTATACAAAGTGAAATTGTGAATATAATTGATGAGTGAAATGTATGTATCAAATGATTAAAGTTGGAAATTATTGGATAGATAGATGGCAGATAGAATCACAACAAAATAGAAGGCAAAAAGTCTATACTGTTAGACTTGTGTATATTGATTAGCCTGGGGAAAGGATGGTGATTGTTTTGAGGCACAGAGGAAGCTTCAGGGGCTGGTCGTGTTCTATGTCTAGGAATGGGTTCTGGTCACATGAACTATATTCAGTTTCTGAGAATCATTGAGTTTATGACATTACATTAATATATTTATATGTATAAATAATATGTATTCAATAAAAGGTCTTTCACAAAGGACCATTGGGTACTCCTTTTGTTCATTGCCCTGAGTATTTTCCCAGTCTTCCTAACTCAGATAGAGACTGATTGCCAGTCGTTGCAGCACCTATTCTGTTACTTTGAGGATGAAAAGCACATGCTGAGAATAATTAATGAACTTGGTGTTCTTAGCAATTCCATTAAGCTGTTTTCTTACCCCTGTATTCTTTCACCCCACACTGGTGTTAGGAAAATTAATAATGCCTTAAATTCTGAAAGTCAGTGTTTTTTGGGGCTGTCTTTCTTTGCATCTGAATTCCTTCTCTAACTGGATTCACTGAAGATGGTATATTTTAGAAGTATGCAACTTGTGCCACCCATAAAAGAGCTTCATGGGGATCAAAATGTTTATATTCCATGCACACTGTATTATAATAATAGTCCAATTTATTATATTTAATCCTTTTATGTCTCCTACACACAAAGTAACGCTATAATAAATTATGAAATCTCTAAAATTTCATAGGCGAACATAATGAAGAACAAGAAATGTATTTTCTTCATCAGTATGGAACTAATGGTCACAAAAATTATGTTCAGCTGAGAGGAACATTGTCAAAGGCATGGCAACATCACTTCATGCCCTCTCTGCTGGTCACCATGCAGTATGCAGAAATTCTGATCTCTGCTCAAGCTCCATTTCTTCCCAATCTTCACATTTAGGAAGAGCCAATTCATTCCAGAAGAATTATCATAAGACCTCAAAACTCCATTGTTTTTCAAATTCTTAATTCTACATTGTCATATTGCATTTGAAATATCATCTCCTCTTAGCAGAATCCAACATAACCAACAACTAGTACTAAAATGGAAAAACTAATGGATATATTTAAGAACAGGTTAATAATCAAAAGGTAATATAAATATGATGGTGATGTAATGACAAGAGTGAAACAAGAAGCATCTAGCACTAGAAATCAATGTCAGACACAAGTTTCCTGAAGTTACTGAAGTATCTAGGAAGAAAAAGAACGTTTCATCTTAGCCTAGTCATGGGAGCTTGAGATGAGGGAACAGGTAGGGAATACATACATTGAGGAGTGAATCTACACATTCTAGAATTAGAGTTTCTGTAGCATCTTATTAAACATATATTTTAAATCTAATTTTATTCTCCAAGAAATTCATTCAGTTGCTTAGAGTTAAGTTGGAAAAAGTCATCCTTCAGAGCTTCATCATTAAATTATCACAAGATTGCACATGATGAGTCAGGAGATGTGGTGTTTTCAGCTATCTTTTAGCTGCTCCTTGTCAAATTTCACTCTATACCTCTTTATCACATTTCCTTTTTACTTCATTCCTTGGCCTACCATTTCTTTCTGGTATACTGGGAAGGAGAGAATGGATATTGTTCTTTCTGACTGTTACCAATAGACCAGGTTGCAACAGGTAAATCCAGCTTTTATCCCTAATCAACTCATGGATTCTTCTGACTTGTGTAGGTCCAAACTTCTAGCACCTTTTGATCATTTGAATTAAAGTTTTACTAAATCCACAAGTGAGGAAACCAACTTCATTAGTCCCTTGGAACTCTAAGCCCTGACCTGGGAGGAGGATACACTCTCTGTTACTGTTTTATACAGAACAGAACATGTGAGGATACATCCCCTTTTTTCTTGAGAACATTCTGCTCTTTTTTCAGCAAAGTGGAGAGCTGTGTTCCTTCGATATGAAACCAAGAGCAGTGCACTCTTTGTCTTGATCACACTTTTGTGATTATAAAGATTAAGGCAGAATTAAATGAATTGGATAAAAAAAGAACAATAGAGAGATTCAATAAAACCAAAAGTTGGTTCTTTGAGAAAATGAATAAAATCAATGGAGCCCCAGCAAGGTTGACAAAGAAGCAAATAAATCAGAAAGGAGGGATTGGTTGTTACCATAGATCTTGAAGAAATTTTAAAAATTCATAAGTGGATATTATGAACAACTGTACAGCAACAAATTAGAAAATTAAGATGAAATTGACAATTTTTTGAAACACATGAACAAGCTACATGGACTCAAGAAGAAACAGAAGCTCTCAATAAGTGAATCACAAGTAGAAATTCAATCAGTCGTCAAAATCTTCCTGCAAATAAGAGCCCACATTCAGATGGCTTCACAGAAGAATTCTATCAAACGTTCCCAAAACATCCAACACAAATACTCCTCAAAATCTTCAAAAAAATTGAGGAAAAGGGAATGCTACCTAACTCATTTTATAAGGTTAACATCTGTTTAATACCAAAACCGGGTAAAGATGCTTTAAGATTTAAAACTACAGGCCAATGTCCCTATTGAATATAGATTCAAATGTTCTCAACAGAATAGTAGCAAATCTAATCTAATGATACATTAAAAGAATTATGAGGGTGGGCCACAGTGGTTCAGCAAGTAGAGTTCTCGCCTAACATGCTGGAGAGGTACCATGCTGGAGAATAGACTGTGTTCTATTCCCAGTGCCTGCACATACAGAAAAAGAATTATGCACCACCTTCAAGTGGGGTTTATACCAGGAATGTAGAAATAGTTCAACCAAGAAAATCAAACAATGCAACATAGCACATTAAGAAATTGAAAAGGAAAAATCACATGATCATCTCAATTGATGCTGAAAAAGCATTCAACAAAATTCAACATTCTTTCCTGATAAAATTACTTCAAAAGGTAGAAATCAAAGGGAAATTCCTCAATATAATAAAAGGCATATATGAAAAACCCATAGCCCATGTTGTACTCAATGGTGAGAGACTGCAAGCCTTCCACCTAATATCAGGAATAGTGTCACCACTATTATTTAACATTGTGCTAGAAGTTCTAGTACAACGAAATAAAGGGCATCCAAATAGAAAATGAAGCAATAAAACTTTCATTATTTGCAGATGGCATGATACTATACTTAGAAAATCCTGAGAAAACTATGACAAAGTTATTTGAGCTAATAAACTCAGTAAGGTGGTTGGAAATAAAATTAATTTGCAAAAATCAGTAATGTTTTCCTACATAAGCAATGAACTAACTGAGGAGTCAATTAATGAAAAAATTCCTTTCAAAATAGTAACTGAAAGAGTCTTCTACCTAGGAATGAACCTAACTAGG
The DNA here is from genome assembly GCA_004026745.1 of Myrmecophaga tridactyla. Lineage (NCBI taxonomy): Eukaryota > Metazoa > Chordata > Mammalia > Pilosa > Myrmecophagidae > Myrmecophaga > Myrmecophaga tridactyla. Next base: position 218 of record PVIY010063476.1, on the reverse strand, counting down.
GATGTATTAGTTTCCTGTACACAGAAACCTACATAGCATTGTTAAAAGAATTCAAAGAAGATCTAAATAGCTGGAAAGACATTCTTTGCTCATGGATAAGAAAATTAAATGGAGTTAATATGTCAAATCTACCAAACTAGATCTAAAGATTCAACATGGTACCAATCAAAATTCCAACAACCTACTTTGAAGACTGGGAAAAGCTAGTTACCAAACGC
>PVIY010063475.1:0-10478 GCA_004026745.1 Myrmecophaga tridactyla | reverse complement strand
AAAAAAAAAAAAACTCTAGGGGTTGGAAATAAAAACTACCTTAGTGCCTCCACAAAGAAAGTAAATACATATATTAAGTAATTATAGAAATGTCACATTCCACACCTTTTACTGCTCTGTATTTCATGGCTCACCACATCCTTCTTACGCAGCTAAGAATCACCTCACTACAGACAGCTTTCACCCATTCATTTATTGGTTTTTAAAGCTATTTGTGCTGAATTCTACCATCTGGCTGTCTTAGAATACAAGAACCTAGTAGACTGGTTGTAAGCTTTCCAACAAAGAATGAAGTACTCTCATAGCATGTCAACAAGGTTCTCAGTACTGTGAATTGGCATGATATTGCAAGTCATCTTGAATCATCTTCGAATGCTTTACCTGGGAACAGACTTTTAAGAGACCGTCACACTTACCCAGCAAATCTCCAGCTTCACTCAGTGCTGCTGACCCCACTTCCATTTCTTCATCAGGACTATTAGAGATTTCACACACACACTTATGAGGGGGTGAAATGTCACGGAGCATAAAATCAAGGCCTTCAACTCCCATGGTGCTTTGCAATACTTGTATGTGCCACATTCTCTTTCATCACATCAGCCATCTCTAAACTTCTCTCCCCTTAAGTTCCCTGACCCACCACCTCCCCTCCCACTGCACAGAGGGAAGAAAAGGAACCAGGAGGAATGAAACTCCTTTCATTCCCTACGCCCCATCTGCACCCTCTGCCTCTACTCTGGCCACAACTCTGTCCTTGTGAGATGTTCCTCCTCTTTTCCTAGACTAATTATTAATTAACACGATCTCTGTCATTTATGAAGCAGTAGCTTCATATTTTATGTGTTATGTGTTTATACTATTTAGGGACATTTTGTAATAAATATATAAAATATATTTGTGATTTTTTACAGAAATTGGAATATCATTTCACTATTTTAAATTAGATTGATTTATAATATTTTTTCTTTGTAAATATTGAAACTCATCTACATGATTATTTTTTATGTTATACTCTTAGATAAGAATGTAGCCCCAAAGAAGGAAATGAAATTCCCTTCATGACAGTTTTTAAAAACTATGGCAAAAGTGGGGCCTGCCTATAGTTTCTGTTTACTTCTTCCTTGCTCAGGTTCACACATAGCAGAGGTTTCAAAGTCATTGCTTAGTGTGCGCTTTCCTTTGTTCCCAACCAATTGAAGTTTCCTAAAGTCTCTCTTGTCACTAGATAAATAGGGTCTATCTCAGAAAAATATTACCAAAACATTGCAAGGGCAAGAAAAATAACCAAATCTAATCAACTATTTATCAAAAACCTAATACTGGAACTTCTTTGTACCTTTCACTCCTAAACTTCCATTATTTCATTGCAGCCAAAGTACATGTAGAATTACGCTGCCTAAAGAAATAGATTAAGCAAAGACAGTGGGAAAGAGCTGTGGTTAGAGGGAAATAAAGGAAAAGAAAAGAAAAACCGCTCACAACTTATGGCCCCCAGCTCCTTGTCCACTTCTCTCCAGACGGCTTTCAAGATAAAAGTTCAACAGGATTAAATTCAGTGAGCAGACAAATCTAGAGAGCACTAAGCAAATGCAAAAGGCTCTTGGTTTTTTCTTAGAATGGCCATATTTCTAGTCATCCAGAGAATAAGCAAATGGAAAGATTTATATGATAAAGGGAATAAGCAGAGCCAGGACTGGGAGATAAAAACTGAGTTTGTGAGAAGTCAAGTCAATTAATATTTGTTCAATCAATACATAGAAGGATGAATGAAGACCAACAAGTGGGAAGCCAGCCAAGGGATTCAAAGTATAAATGTACCTAAAGAATATCTTGAGTTGAACATTATTAAAAAATAACTCACAAGTAATTTGGCTGTTTTAAAAAGTCTGAAATAGGAGACTTTCAAACCCATTTCTGAGCTAGGAATTCTATATACTAAATATAAGCACATAAGTGGAAGGAAACCACGTATCTCTACATTCATCAAACTTCATGTTCATTTAAGAGGATGATGTGCTTCTAGGCTGGCTGAGTTGATGTTGAAGGATCCGTTTCACCTTCTTGGTCACATCCAAGGTGGCAAGCTTATAGGATTTGTCTACGACACTGATTCCTAGGGCCAGACAATGGGTCACCTGCCAAAAAAGCAGGAAAATTACCAAACCCAAATGAAAGCAGATTTAAAGTGGTTATTTTTAAATGGAGCACAGAATTTTTTAATGCAATTTTACTGATATATTTTACATATTCACATACCATATAATCATCCAAATTGTACAATCAGTGGTTCACAGTGTCATCTTATAGCTGTGCATTCATCATCACAATCAATTTTCGCACATTTTCATTACTCCAAAAAAATAAGAATAAAAGTAAAAGAACATCCAAAACATCCCATACTCCCCCAACCCCCATTATTTATTTCTTTTTTGTCTTTTTTTTTTTTTTAACTCTTCTGTCCATACACTGGCTAAAGGGAGTGTCAGTCAGAAGATTTTCATAGTCATGTGATCACACCTTAAAAGCGCTATCGTTATTCAATCGTCTTGAAGAATCAAGGCTATTGGATTAACTCAACAGTTTCAGGTATTTCCCTGTAGCTACTCCAATACACCCCAGATTGAAAAGGGATTTCTGTATACTGCATAAGAATAACCTCCAGAATGACCTCAACTCTATTTGAAATGTCTCAGCCACTGAAATTTTATTTTGTTTCATTTCTCTTCCCCTTTTTGATCAAGAAGGCATTCTCAATCCCAAGATACCAGGTCCTGGCTCATCCCCAGGAGTCATGTTCCACGTTGCCAGAGAGATCTACACCCCTAGGAGTCATGTCCCAACGTAGGGAGGAGGATAATGAGTTCCCCTGCAGAGTTGGGAGCAAGGCATTTTTGAAGGCCAAGGAAAAATTAGGGAAGGGAAGGAGAATAGGAGTATGAAGGAAAGTGTCACTGTTAGATATCCCACAGGATAAATAGGATGCCCTTCCCCAGAGGGGTTTTAAGATCCAAAGCCTAAAACAGATCTCCCTGTTTTTATACCCCTGTCCCCCTACAGTCTATTCTCAGTACAGAAACCAGAGCAGTCCTATTAAATATAAGTCATATCATACCCTGCCATTCCTTAAAACTTTCTGGTTACTTCTGACCTCACTCAGAGGACAAGACACCACATGATACTAAATGGTAGGGCCCAGAACTGGAGATTTTATAGAACACCTCCCTCTCCCCATTTTTGGCTACCCGACATCTATATACCCTACCACTTGGGTGAAATCCTCCCTCCCCAATGACATGGTTCTTTTCTTTTCTTTCATTTTTTTTTTTTGTATGCTGTATGGCAGGGTCACATTTCATTATTTTTCCATGTGAGTATCCCGTTACTGCAGCACTGTTTGTTGAATTTTTGCTTGTTTTTTTTTTGTTGTTGTTTGTTTTATTTACTTGTTTTTCAGGAAGTGCATGGACCAGGAATCGAACCCGAGTCTCCCACATGCCAGGCAAGAATTCTACCACTGAACTACTCTTGCAACCCTGTGGCATGGTTCTTGATAGGAGACAGGGCCAACAGTGATGGAAGAGGTTCCCTTCCCCCACTCTCTACAGCAGGGGCACACTCACATGACCTAGGCTAAGCCGATCCAGCTTTTGCATCAGTCCCTTGAGATTCAAAGACAGAGACTATTGGCAATAATGGAATCAAGAATGCAAGTGTCCATCTCCAGTGGTGCCTACAGGGGCATCCCAGCCAGACCACTCATGTGGCATGACTCTGGCAGTGTTCTTGGATGCTGAGCTTACTCTGGCTCAGGAGCTTTCTCTGGCTCATTCTATTCTCTGAGCCTGGTTCTGCAGCTTCTCCTCTGATTCTGAAAGCTACCATGGCCTTCCAATAAATTCCTTTTCTACTTAGATTAGCCAAAGTCATTTTCTATTGTTTTCAAACAAAAATCATGACCAGTAAGATGACCTTTGTTGCAAATTGATGAATCTTTGAAGATAGGAAAAAAAAAAAAAAAAAGCCTGGAGTCTAGTAAGGTGCAGAGAGCCAACTTGCACGGCATAACAAAGTGGGCAGAACTGAGTTTCCAGGGGCAACCCAAAGGGAGATGGACTGGAGCAGAGTCTTGAAGGAGAGAGAGGCATCTAAGCTTTATGGCTGAGGAAACTTTGAAAGAAAATAGCTAGGAAATATTCCTAGGAAGCAACAGGAGGAACAAGTGGGATGGGAAGATAAGATTTCATCGAAAAAGTTTAATCTGAATAGCTTTATTGTATAGAATCCTATCTCCTGCCCTGCATCCTATCTGTCCCTGGTTCCTTTTGTTACTGGAATAGCTCTTTATGAAGGTTTGCTGTTTCAAAACTTTAGGTGGGGTATCATTTGCAAGAGCTGAATTTAAAAAATAAAATCAGGGCCTAACTAAATCCAACTTAATTTTTTAAATACATTAGCATATGGGGCTTTTATAAAGACTATTGATGTGCATTGTCATTTGGTTGAGTAATTGGTGCATATTATTGCTCATGGGTCATTATTCAGAGATTGATTTACTGAAACTTGAAATTTTGGAATGATCAACAAGAATGCTATATTTATGAGGTGAGTAAAGATAGAAATTCTGTAAGCCCTCACAGGAAAGTCACTGTATTATTCTAAGTCTCACTTCCTGGATCCCTTTCCATCCCTGTCTCTGTCTCTGTCTCTTCTCCACATCTCCTTCTGTGTATGTCTGTCAGCATCTGTCTGTTTCTTCTTTGTCAATTCCTTGTTTCATGTTCAAAAAGGGTCTACTGAAGCTTATAAATATGCCTACAATATGGCAAGATAACAGATTCAAAGGAGATGAGAAAGAAAAGAAAAAAAATAAAAGACAGACTCAAAAGTAGGGTCAGAAATGCGACTAATACAAAAATGCATATAGTGAAGTCCTCACAAGCTACGGGGCCCATAAATTTGACTTTATGCTTTCTAGCAGTCATTCCAAAGATGGAAATACAATTCAGTGTCCATGAGATAAAATTATACCTATTGCTCAGGCTTCCTAAATCTGCATAGTAACATAATTTATGAAAATGATGCATCACAATGGTGCAATTTGTCATAAAATTCTTCCACCTCACAAATGGCCCTGGCACACTTAATAAGCAGAAATAACTGGCAGAAAGTTCACTTACCTTCCCTGGCAGGAAGAGCCGGTTTCCCAGTGTGCTTGATGGGAGCATTACTTAACACAGCGGGTAATAAATTTGTGGAATTCATTACCCCCAGGAGAAGGTACAGGCAGGAAATAGAAGTAGATTCAAAAAGGGTTGGTCGAATTTATAAATGGTGAAGGCATAAATGCCTCTTATTTAGTTTGCATTTAATAACAGTTTATACCATGATCCACCCTGTCCCCTTACTTGACATCTTAACGTACATCCTTACAGTTCCTTACCTGTCTCTCTCTCTCTGATTGGATTTCTCATAATATATATAGTATTTGATACATATTTATTTTCATATAGATGTTTTTACTCTGTTAATAGAAATACTCCTATATTTTTTAATTGTCCGAAATTTTGGAGGCTTTGTTTAAATATGGATACACATTTCAACATTCTTTACATTTTCAGTACGTCTTCTAACAGTGCTCAGCACATTATTAAATTAATCATTACAAATCTGTAGTCCCGACCTATGCACTATTTTAGAGAAAATTAATGTTGCATTGTCACTGAAGTAAAACTGGTCCTGGGAACGTTCTGGAAAATCTTACTGCTCAAGGCCCAGAAGGATCTGAGGAAGGTAACTGGGGTTGGGTTAAGTTTGAAAGGTACTCTACATAGACAAAGAGAGTTGGGGCTTTGTCATTTGCTGCAGCAGCTGGCACCTCACTCTCCTATGAACCATCCTGCCTGGAAGTGAGGAGACGCACGCTCAGGCTTTGCAAAAGATCAGCTCTGCTGGCACAATCACGGGAGGTGGCACACATTAGTGTGCGCCATGGCAGTTCTGGGAATGAGCCAGTTAGTCAGAGTTGCACCCTGGATACCCTCTCAAAATTCTCTAGGCCTAAAGATAAAAGATAGGACTCTGCTGAGCTTAAGTCACTTTCTTCAACTTGGAGAAATTCTAGAGAATTTACCAAATCCATGAGTGGCTGGGCACAAAGAGCCAGAAGCCACAGTTTCACTGGCTTTTTGAGGTAAGGATTTCTGAGCACACAGGGGAGGAATCAATGTTGGTGTGTGTGATGGTTTGGAGCTGTTATGTACCCCAGAAAAACATGTTCTTAAACTTAATCCATTCCTGTGGGTGGAAACTCATCCTAAGTAGGACTTTTTGATGAGGCTACTTCAGGTAAGGAATGGCCCACCTCAATCAGAATGGGTCTTAATCCTATTACTGGAGTCCTTTATAAGCAGAATGAAATTCAGACAGAGAGAGTAAGCCACAGAAGAAGCAGCCAAAAGCTGAACATCAACAGAAACTGGAAGAAAATGGGGAGACCAGGAAATGCCCCCATGTGCCTTGCCATGTGACAAGCTAAGGGCCAAAGGTGGTCAGCAGCCAGCCCCAGAACACCACATTCTTCAGAGAGAAAGCATAGCCTTGAGGATGCCTTGATTTGGACTTTCTCTAAGCCTCAAAACCATGAGTAAATAAATTCTCATTGTTTAAGCTGAACCATTGCATGGTTTTTGCTTGGGCAGCCTAGGAAACTAAAACAGCGTGTTTTGTGTGTTTCAAGAGACACTGGAACTCAAATTGGTGGAGTTCTTTGGCCCTTTTGAATTCCAGGAGTTGTTTGCTAGAATGATTTTGGAGGTGAGAATGAGGATAGTATTGTTTCACAGCAATAAATATCTGCTGCTTGTTGTGTTGGGGTTTTTAATAACTGTTAACAACATAGCAGAGGCAGGTCTCACGGGCTGGACACAAGCAAAGAAAGAGGACATGGAACTCACCTGGATCTACCTTCTGCATAGTTATGCTGGAGCTTACTCTGAGCCCCATTAAATAGGAATATGACCTTGAATAAATTCCTTACCTCCTTGGCATCACTTCTTCATCCATAAAATTGGCTGGTGGCACTAGATTATCTTGATGGTCCCCTCCAGCTCTAGGCTCCTGTCACTCTGGCCTGGACTCATGTTCCACTGGGGTAAGCATTAGGGCCAAGTCCCATGTTGAAGTTGCTCCAGCTGCTCCACCTGGGCCAGGAGCATCCGAAGATGCTGGCCTTGGGAGGCTCTGCCCAGCTGCCTGCTCAATTTACATGATTCACCTAAATTCTTATTTTCCTCGTTAGCAAGAGCAATGCTTATCTCACCAGCACAATCCTGATGAAATATAAAAGCATGGTTATATGCACCAATATTTGTACAGATCAAGAACTGTTTGAAGGTTTTCAAGGACCTACCAGGAAAGAGTTGGGGAAGCTAAGTGGGCTATTCTCTTATCTTCTCTGTGAACTAGGATGAAAATGACACCTATCTCAAGGAGTTGTAAAGATCAGATGAAACCATCTTTAGCTACCACAGTGTCCTATGTGCACAATGTTACAAATACTGTGGTGAGCAAGAGATGCTGTGAGGTCAGCATGATTATCTTCTTTGCACAGAAAACTATGGTTCAGATACGTGAGGAAAATTCCCCAAAGCCACATAATTAGCAAGCGGTAGAACTAGTTTTTGAACATGTAAATATCTGACTCCAAAAATGCATGCTTTTAACCTGTGTATTTATGAATTGTTTGGCTCTAGAGTTGCCACATATGTTTGGACAATATGTGGCTTTGCAGTCAGAAAGGCAGATTGAAAAGCTGACTCTACCACTCATGGTGACCTTGGACAGCATACCTGATCTTACTGGGCCTTAGTTTTTCATCTGTGAGGAAAAAAATGTGATTATACATGTAAAGCCCCCAGCACCCGGAAGGCATTCAGCAGATGGTGGTTTTCTTCTTGTCTCAGTTCATAACCTCCCGTAAGCAGACCTTGAGAAGAGAGTTTGAGTGCAGGAATTTGGTAGGTGTTCCTCAGAAGTACAAGTGAGGAAGTGGGAAAAAATGAGCCAGGGAAGGGAGAAAAGCCCCACACACACACACACACACCCTAAAAATAGGGCATGTGACTGCTATGAGCAATTAGAGGAGAGCCTCCAGAGAACATGTGTAGAAGCTGGCTCAGAATCATTATACTAGAGCAGTGGTTCTCAAAGTTAGTGCACTGCAGAATCACCTGCACAGTTTAAAATACAGATTTGTTAGGCCCCACCCCCAGAGTTTCCAATTCAGTAGGTCTGGGCAGAGCCTGAAAATTTGCAAATCTCGAAAATGGGACCACACTTTGAGAACCACTGCACTAGGATGAATCATTTAGCCACTGATTCATCCCCCACCGTTTGAGATACTCCATTGTTTGAGGATCGTCTTCGGGGGTTACTCACTCCACACACACACATTTTCAGATTGGTCTCCAGTGGGGAAGCAAGCGTGTCCAGTTCCAAAGCAAGCTTTCAGGCAGAGGAAAAGGCAGACTGGTGCTTAGAGGTGGCATGCAGCAGCTGTCTCTGGCAGCTGTTGATGAACCCAGGTAAGCTGAAGGGATAGGCGTGTGGTATCAACAGCACCTGCTATACTTTCTCTTCCCTACTGTGTTTCATTGCGGCCATTATTAGATTCTACTCCGAAAGGTTATAGTTCCAAAGACATTGGTGGAGAAATTTTTGAACCCAATATTGCAAAGATGAAAACCTTCTTAGCCTGGAAGTAATGGTTGCAATAAAGGACTCATCCATTTCAGTAATTTCTTCAGAAAGTCAAAGGGATGGAGGAGAAAGAAATGAGACCAAGCCAGAGCAGTTAACAGTGAATGACTCTTTAGTGACCAACAAACCAACACAAACTCCTAACCCACTAAGGCACTTCTAGTCTGCAGAGAGGACACATTTTACATGCAAATCATGCAGAGTGCAGAGCCCTCCCACATGCTCTTTGTGCCCTGTGGAGAAAATGGCTAACATTGGTGATAAAAATGGGACTGCTCCATTATTCTGTTCTGCATGTACATTTAATTGTCAACATTGCAATAGCTTTAACTGCAAATAAGCACAATCTCATTGCCCATCAATTGTTTGATGGGAGGAAAACAGGCAGTTTGGAGATGATTTTGAGATGAGGAACATCATTATTATCTTTTTATATGAGGTTTTGTTTTCATTCTTCACTTCCCTCGCCCTCTTCTCAGTGATTGTATTTTTCAACAAATGCAACACTGAAATGCTACAGACAATACAAAATATTCTGGCATTCATCTGAGTCCTGAAGCTTTCATTTACTAATTTCAGATATCCTTAATAGTTTTTATTTTTTATTTTCTTAAAACAGTTTCATAAATCTTAACTCATCCTCATAGCAGTGCCTTGAACTAAGGGAACTGGTAGAACACTATTTGCAAATGAGGAAACTGAGGCACAGAATAGTGAGTTGACTTGTCTTGGAACTGACTATTAGTCATAGAGGTGATTTCCACTAATCTTTAGAGTGTTATGTTCAATTTTGCTCATGTGGTTAGAACATTTTGGAAATATTAATCAGTAGGGGTAGAAAATACCCGTATTTTCCTCTTCTCTTTAATCAAGCAAGAAGCAGTGTTCTCTGCTCATTGTCTCAGGGAAGTTACCTGGTTTAGTAAAGGAAGGGAAGTAGAAGAGCAAGGAAGGGGTGATGGAGAGGTGCAGTAGAGGCATAAGATAATGAAGAGTCATGGAAGGAGAAGACTTTCCCCAGGCTAGAAAGAATTCCCTGAGATGTGCTGGAGTGGAAAGAGAGGGTTGTATCCTATAAGATAATGAAGAGTCATGGAAGGAGAAGACTTTCCCCAGGCTAGAAAGAATTCCCTGAGATGTGCTGGAGTGGAAAGAGAGGGTTGTATCCTAAATCAGCAACCCTATAGTGGGAGTTGAGAGCTCTGAAACACTCTACTACTTTGTATGTAGAGATGTTAGGAAGATTACAAGACAATCTAGGACTGTATTGTGTATAGTATGAGGCCATACAAAAGGAATAAAATCATTGGAGGACCAGATTTCTTCCAAATGCATGCTATACTGGTCAAGATTCCTGTTTGCAAATAAATGTATCTTTGGTAAACCTAAGCATAAAAGGAATTAACCAAAGGAAATCGGGTGACTCAAAGAATCAATAGAAAATCCGGCAAACATAACTTGGGCAGACCCTAAAGGCAGTGAGTATAGGTAAGACTTTGCCATAAGAATAATCTACTCAGCCCCCGTGTTCTAGTTTGCTAGCTGCCGGAATGCAACACACCAGAGACGGATTGGCTTTTAATAAAAGGGGATTTATTTTGTTGGTTCTTCAGAGGAAAGGCAGCTAACTTTCCACTGAGGTTCTTTCTTACGTGGAAGGCACAGGATGGTCTCTGCTGGTCTTCTCTCCAGGCCCCTGGGTTCCAACATCTTTCCCCGGG
>PVIY010063474.1:0-10036 GCA_004026745.1 Myrmecophaga tridactyla | reverse complement strand
AGGGTCTGGTGCACTCTGCGCGTGGCCCTGCGGCGTACCCCCGTCCTGCCTGGGAGGATGGGGAGGGGAAGTAAACACTTTAGACCTTCATCGGCCTGGGGAGGGAACTCGAGCCGGCCTGGTGGGCACCTAGTGTGGGCTGCTGTCACCACCGCGCCTGCTGTCATCCGTGCACTGCAGCGCGGCCGAGTCGGAACCCACGGGCGTCCAGTCCCTGGCGGCTGCTCTTCTGAACTCTGTCCGCTCTCCTCCCAGGGATGAAGTGTGGATTTGTCCTTCCGCGACGCTTCAGGGAAAACCGCCTGCCCCGTGAAACCCTGGCTTCTGCCACCGAAATGCCCCCTTTAGAGGGGGCGGTTTGGTGTGGCCAAGCGAGTCCTGGCCGGCCTGGGGGGTGGCAGCCTTCTCTGCCCCCCCAGGCTCGCGGGGATGGCCCCTCCCCCTCCACGCCCTGCCCCACGCACGGCTCCCAGAAGCCTGTGTCCCAGCGACCCCCGGGGGGCTGAGCCGCCGCCTCCGGGCGCCCCAATAAGCCCCCTTCGAGGCGCAGCTAAAGGGGCCAGAGGGAGGGAGGGAGGGAACACCTGGCTCTGCACCTGCGGCCTTCAGCGCCGACCCCGCCCTGCAGGGCCGCAGCCAGCCACGCGGGGCACAGCCCACGGAGCGTCCTGCATGCTGCGGGGCCCGCGGGAATGTGGCCAGGGGACAGGCACTGGGGCACAGGCTGCCGGGCCCCGCCCGTGCCCTTGACCTTGCGGGGCAGCCCGGCCTTCCATGGGGGGGGGTCTCACCGGCTGCCCTGCTGTGGCTGCCACCCCAGGGTCCTGGGTGGGTGGGGAGGATGCACGTGGCTGCTCCTGGCTGGGCGGAGACCTTCCTGCGGGGGGGACAGAGGCCGCTATCCTACCCAGCGCCCTTCTAAGCCCTCTGGGGCCCCAGGGAGGCAGTAGGGTGCTCAAGGCTGGGGCTGGGCACGCATGGATGGCGTGCCCCCCACCCCCCCCACCCCTGCCTGGCAGGCCCAGAGGCAACGTGAGTCCTCCCCTGCACTTGGGTGGCCACGGAAGGAGGGACAGGCAGGGCCTCCAGGGAGCAGAGGACAAACTCTGCACCTTAGCTCTCCTTTTGATGATTTTGTCATTGTAAAAAAAAAAAAGTATGGTGACCTTAAAAGAAAGTTTAAAATATTTACCCATAACCCCACAACCCTCACTTAAAAGTTACTTTCATATTTGTCCATGACATTGCCATAAAACATTAATTGAACATAAAATATAATGGTAAATTCTCTTTATCTCAAACCAGGTGGGAAAAAATTTGGTATAGTAACACTGCTTGATTTTAACAAAATACATTCCATCAAAATCATGAAAAAAACCTAATAATTTAAGGTTTTCAAAATGTTTAAGTGCTGAGCTCAGCTTCAGGAATTTCACAGTATTTGCTCCTCCGTGGAATGGCACCTGACCCTGCCCCACTGGCTCCGTGAGCCTGGCGGTGGCGTCCCTGAGGTGTCCCCTGGCATGACACTTGAACTACAGTGAGAGTTATTTGGTTGAAAAACCCTTCTCCTTTGGCACGTCTGATGTTGAACAGCTTCCTTTCACGCCTGGACACTCTTTGTTGCCTGGGGAGGTCACATCTTATTCACTCCTTGGGTGGTGGACAGTCCGCTTGCTTCCGTCCTGTGGCTGTTGTGCGTAGTGCTGCGGTGAGCACTAATCCTGCTCTCGCATCTTTTCGGGACTTGCCTAGGGGTTGGATTGCCAGGCTTTCTCTGTTTAGCTTTCTGAGGAACTGCCATTGCTTCCCATGCGGCTGCCCAAGGGCCTCTAATCCGCTGCCTCCCCCCAGCACTTGCTGTCTTCAGGTTTTTTAATGAAAGCCATCCTAGGGTGTGACGTGGAGTCTCATTGTGGCTTTAGTTTGCATTTCACTAATGACCAGTGATGTTGAGCATCTTTTCGCATACTATTGACCATTGAATGTCTTCTTTGGTGAAATGTCTATTCAAGTCTTTTCCCCATTTTTTAATTGGACGGTTTGTCTTTTCATTGTTGAGTTGTAGGAGTCTTTTTTATATTCTGGACCCTAAGCCCTCTGGACCCTAAGCCCTTTTCAGATCTCTGATATCCAAATATTTTCTCCCATTCTGTAGGTTTTCTTTCCACGTTCTTGGTAATATCCTTTGATGCACAAAACTGTTTTGTTTTGTTTTTTTGTTTTAGTTTTTAGTTTTGATGAGGCCCATTTAATCCAGTTTTGTTTTGTTGCTTGTGCTTTTGGTGTATAATCTAAAAATCCATTTCCTACTACAAGGACCTGAAGATATTTCCCTGTGCTTTCTTCTAAGAGTTTTATAGTATTAACTCTTATATTTAGGTCTGGGATCCATTTCTAATTAATTTTTGTACTGGTGAGAGGTAGAAATCCACATTTATTCTTTCCCATGTGGAATTCCGGTTGTCCCAGCACCACTTGTTGCAGAGACAATTTCTTCCCCATTGAATGGATTATATCTCTATCCTTATGCTAGTACCTAACTATTTTAATTATTATAGGTTTGTAGAAAGTTTTGAAATCAGGAAATATGATCCCTCTAACTTACTCTTTTTTTCGGGATTGTTTTGGCTGTTTGGGGCCCCTTACAATTCCATGTGAATTTGAGAATCAATCAGCTTTTCCATTTCTGAAAAAAAAAAAAAAAAGCTGCTGTAATTTGGTGTGGGTCGCATTGAATTTGTAGATTGCTTTAGGCAATACTGATATCTCAGCAATTTCAAGTCTTTCAATCAATGAAAATGGAATGGCTTTCCATTTATTAAAGTTTTCTTCGTGTTTTATAGTTTCCATTGTACAAGTCTTTTATCTCTTTGGTTAAATTTATTTTTAGGTATTGTTTCAGTTTCCTAAGCTGCTTAAAGCAAAATGCCATGAAATGGTTCAGCTCAAACCATGGGAGTTGGTTAGATTATAGTTTTAAGGTAGAGAAAATGTCCACATCAAAGCCATCAGCAAGGCGATGCTTTCTTCCCAGAGATTGGCTGCCGGCAACCCTGGGCTCCTCTGTCACACAGCAAGGCTCATGGCACTGTCTGCTGGCCTCTCCCTTCTCTTTCTGGGTTTTGTCGATTTGAGCTTCTTGCTTTCGTGGCTTTCACTCTCTTTGTCTGAATTCCATTCTCTTATAAAGGACCCAGGAATAGGATTAAGATCCATCCTGAGTGAGGTGGGCACACCTTAACTTAAGTAGCCTTGCCAAAATGTCCTACGTACCACATCCAAAGAAATAGATTACATTTAGGAGCATGTTTTTCTGGGGTGCATACAGTTTCACACAACCACAGGTATTTTATTATTTTAAATGCTGATGTAAATGGAATTGCTTTACTGATTTTCTTTTCCGATTCATTTCTGGTATACAGAAACCCAATAGATTTCTACATGTTTATACTGTACCCTGAAAATTTGTTGCATTTGCATATTAGCTCTAGTAGATTTCTTATGATTCTTTGGGATTTCCTGTATGTAGGATCATGTCATCTGAAAATAGGGATTATATGATTTCTTCCTCTCCAATTTGGAGGCCTTTTATTTTTTTTCTCTTGCCTGACCACTCTAGTGAGAACATCCAATGCAGCGTGGGGCAGTGGGCATCCTTGTCTTGTTCCTGATCTTAGGGCAAAGCTGTCAGTCTTTCCCCATTGAGCATGATACTTGCTGTGGGATTTCCATACATGCCCTTTGCCATATTAAAAAGTTTCCTTCTACTCCTAGTTATCTGAATGTTTTATCATGAAAGGATGTTGGATTTTTTCAAAAGCTTTTTCTGCATCAACTGAGATGATCTTTGTACTAGGTAGGGTTCTCTAGAGAAACAGAATCAGCAGGAGATAGCTCTAAATATAAAATGTCCAAAAGTGTCTCACGTAACCGTGGGAATGTAGAGTCCAAGGTCTGTAGGGCAAGCCGCAAGCTGGCAGCTCTGATGAAAATCCTCAGTGAACTCTCAGGAGAGGCTGGCCAAAGCAGGAGGAGAGCCTGTCTCTTCTGAATCCTCCTTAAAAGCCTTCTGGATGATTAGATTAGGTGGCAATCATTGCAGAAGACACTCCCCTTAGCTGATTACAAATGCTATGGATGCAGCCAGCATGGTTAAGATTTAAGTCCAAATTACTGATTATATATGTAGAACGGAATGATATATTAATGTTTTTTGTTTGTTCTTAATTTTTTAATAAATAAATAAATTTAAAAAATAATAATAATAAAAGAGTTAAGTCCAGACAATGTCCTCACAGCAACAGACAGGCTAGCGCTTGTCCGACCAGACAACTGGGCACCACCACCTGGCCAAGATGACACATGCACCTGACCATCACAATCTTGTAAGCTTCTCTCCCTTCATCCTATTAATGTCAGATATTATGTGGACTGATTATCATATGTTGAACCCACCCCTGCATTCCTGGAATAAATCCCACTTGGTCATGGTGTGTAATCATTTTAATACACTGTTGGATTCAGTTTGAGGATTTTTACATCTGTATTCATGGGGTATATTGGCCTGTGATTTTCTTTTCTTGTGATGTCGTTTTCTGACTTTGTTATCGGGATAAATCTGGCTTCATAGAATGAGTTAGAAAGAAATCCCTCCTATTCTATATTTTGGAAGAGTTTGAGAAAGACTAGCATTAAATCTTCTTTAAATGTTTGGTAGAAAGCAGCAGTGAAACCATCCAATCCTGAACTTTTCTTTATTGGGATGTTTTTAATTACAGATTCAATCTCTTTACTTGTTATAGGTCTTTTGAGATTTTCTTTTTCTTCTTGTGTCAGATTAGGTAATTTGTATGTATCAAAGAACTTGTCTGTTTCTTCCAGGTTTTCTAGTTTTTAGGCAAATAATTTTTCAGAGTACCATCTTATAACTTTCATACTTCTGTAAAGTCGGTAGTAATGCCCACACTTTCATCTTTGATTTTGGGTATTTGTGTCCTCTCTCTCTCTTTCTCTTTATCAATCTGGCTAAAAGTTTGTTAATTTTATTGATCTCTATTCATTTATCTATGCTTTGTGCTCTCATCTTTCCTAGTTCCTTCATTTAGTTTGCTCCTGCTGTTATAGGTTCATTAGGTTCATTTATTGAGCCTAACTTTAAATAAAGTTGGGTGATTGACTGGGTGTCTTTATTCTTACTCATTTGGAGCTATACATTTCCCTCTGAGCACGGCTTTTCCTGCATCCATTAAGTTTCGTTTTCATTTTCATTTGTCTCAAGATATTTGCTAATTTCTCTAGTAATCACAAGGTTCTTTGAACCATTGGTTATTTAATTATATATTGTTTAATTTCCACATGTCTGTAAATTTCCCAGTGTTCCTTCTGTTACTGATTTCTAGCTTTATTCCTTTATGCTGTGAGAAGATACTTTGTGTGATTTCAATATTTTAAAATTTAGTAATATTAGATTGGTGGCATGACATAGTATATCCTAGAAAATGTTCCATGTGCACTTGAGAAGAATGTGTATTCTGCTGTTGCTGGGTGGAGTGTTTTAGGTGACCATGCCTGGGGACTTAAATCATCAGCACAGGAATTTCATCTGTGGGTGATGACATCTGTGGTCGGATAAGGGGGGTGCCTTCCACAATCACTGAGATTTAATTTACTTAGCTGGGGGCTTAAAAGGAGAGATCAGAAGACAGAGGAAGAGCTCAGCACAGCTCAGCACAACTCCTCACAGAACTCAGAGTCAACACAGCCTCAGACATTTGGTGATGCAGAGGAAATTACCCTGGAAAAAGCCTTTGAACCCAGAAGCTGGGAGGGAAGGCCAGCAGACGTTGCCATGTGCCTTCCACATGACAGAAAAAGCCAGAGAAAAGCCAGCTGTCTTTTGTCTGAAGAACTGTAAATTTGTAACTAAATAAATCCCCTTCATAAGAGCCAGTCCATTTCTGGTGTATTGCTTTCTGGCAGCATTAGGAAACTAAAACAGTCCACTAGGTCTAATTAGTTAATCATTGTTTCGGTTTGCCAAAGCTGCCAAAATGTAATATACAAGAAATAGGTTGGCTTTTACAATGGGTATTTATTAACTTACAAATTCATAGTTTGAAAGCCTTTAAATGTCCCAGTTAAAACATCAACAGGAAGCTACCTTCTCTGAAGACTGGCCACTGGCATCCGGACACCCATGTCACATGGGAAGGCGCATAGCCAGCATCTGCTGGTCTTTTGCTCCCAGGTTGCATTGCTTTCCACTTCAGTTCCAGTGGCTTCCTCTCTGAGCTTGTGTAGGTCCTGCCCTAGTTTCTTCTTAGCTTAGCTTTTCTTCATGAGCTTCTCTTAATTTCATCTCTTGCTTCTCTGGAGCTTCTCCGAGCTCTCTGGGCTTTTTCTTTCTTTTATCCTCTTATAAAGGGCTCCAGTAAAAGGATTAATGGGCTGGGTCACATCTAAATGGAAATGACCTAACCAAAAGGTGTCACCCACAATAGGTCTGCACCCACAGGAATGGATTAAAAGAACATGCCTTTTTCTGGGGCACAGAAAAAGCAGCTTCAAACTAACACAATAGTGTTTAAGTCCTCTGTTTCCTTAAGATCTTCTTTTTAGATGTTATCAATTATTGAAAGTAGTGTATTGAAGTCTATTAGTTAGAACAATTAATTTCTTCCTTCAACTCTGTCCTTTTTTTTTTTTTTTTTTAAGTGCGTGGTCTGGGAATTGAACCTGGGTTTCCTACACAGAGATCGAGCATTCTACCACTGAACCACCCGTGCACTCTCTGTCCATTTTTGTATCATATATTTTGGGGCTCTGTTGGGAGGTATATAGGCTTTAAATCATTATATCTTCTTGCTGCATTCTAACTTTTATCAATATATAATATCTTTCTCTGTCTTTTGTAATCTTTTTTTTTTACTTAAAGTCCATTTTGTCTGACAATGATATGGCCACTCTGGCTCTCTTAATTACTGTTTGCACAGAATGTCTTTTTTCATCCTTTTCCCTTCAACTTCTTTGTGTCTTTATACCTAATGTGAATTTCTTTTGGCCAGAATATAGATGGGTCATGCTTTTTTCATCCAATCTGCAAATCTCTGCCTTTTAATAGGGTAGTTTATCTGTTGGCACTTAGGATCGTTACTGAGAGGAAGGATTTATTTCTGCCATTTTGCTCTTAATTTTTTGTGTCTTGGATGTTTTTGTTCCTCAATTACTCCATTACTGACACTTTAAATTTTAGTTGCTTTTCTGTAGTGTAGCACTTTGATTCCCTTCTTTCCCTTTCTCTATAGTTTTGTAGTTATTTTCTTACTGGTTACCTTTGTAATTATACTTTGTAATTACAATTAGCATCTTAAACTAATGGTATCCTAGCTTGATTAGTACCATGCCAGCCTCAGCAGCATACAGACTCTCTCCTCCCATATATTTCCCTCTCCCTTTATAAGCTGTTTTTATACAGCTTGGCTCATTCATGTAGATTTATAATGTTATTTTACATGCTTGCTTCTTATGTCATATGGGAGAAAAGGCAGTTACATATCAAAATTACAATAAAACAGGATTCTATATCTACCTCTGTAGTCATCCTTACCAATATTCTTTATTTCTCTATGGCTTTGAGTAACTGTCTGGTGTCCTCTAATTTCAGCTTGAAGGGCTCAGTTTATGTTTCTTGCAGGGTTTGTCTCCTTGCAATGAGCCCTTTCAACTTTAATTTATCTGTAAATGTCTTAATTTCGCTTTCTTGTTTGAAAGATTATTTGCCAGGTATAGAATTTTTGTAATGTTTTTTTTCCTCCAAGGACTTTAAATATGCTTTCCCACTGTCTTCTGGTCTCCATGGTTTCTGATGATGAATCTGATGTAACTCTTATTGGGGACCCTTGGATGTGACAAGTTGCTTCCCTCTTGCTGCTTGCAAAATTCTCCCTTTGGTCTTTGCATTTGGCAATGTCACTGTTTTCATTTGCAAGCTGCTGGAATGCAATACACCAGAAATGCAATGGCTTTTAAAAGGGGGGATTTATTAAGTTGCACGTTTACAGTTCTAAGCCCGTGAAAATGTCCAAATTAAAGCAAGTCTATAGAAATGTCCAATCTAAGGTATCTAGGTAAGGATACCTTGGTTCAAGAAGGCTGATAATGTTCAGGGTTTCTCTCTTAACTGGAAGGGCACATGGCAAACTTGGTGATGTCTGCTAGCTTTCTCTCCAGGTTTCTTGTTTCATGAAGCTCCCTGAGGGTATCTTCCTTCTTCATCTCCAAAGGTCTTTGGCTGTGTGGGCTCTCATGGCTCTAAAGCTTTATTCAAAATGGTTCCCTCTTAAAGGGCTCCGGGAAGCAACCCCACCTTGAATGGGTGGAAACACATCTCCATGGAAACCATTTAATCAAAAATTAACCACCCAGGGCAGTGCAATGGTGGCTCAGTGGCAGAGTTCTTACCTGCCATGCCAAAGACCCAGGTTCAATACCCAGTGCCTGGCCATGCAAAAAAAAAAAGTTCCACCCACAATTGGATGGGTCACATCTCCATGGATAACCAGAAAGCTCCCAGCCAGCAATATTGAATGAGGTTAAAAGGACATAGTTTTTCTGGGGTTCCACAGACTCAAACCTGCATAGTTACTATCATGTGTCTTGATGTAGGTCTCCTTGAGTCTTTCCTCCTCAGAGTTCTTTGAGATTCCTGGATGTCTATATTCATGTCTTTCATCAGATTTGGGATGGTTTTGGTTATTATTTCTGCCCCCTTTTCTCTCTCGTCCCTCTAGGACTCCAGTGATGGGAGTGTTGGTGTGCCTGACGGTGTCCCACGGGTCCCTCCGGCTCTATTCTCTTTCATCATAATTTCTTCTTTCTACTCCTCACAGTGGATAATCTTAATTGTTTTGTTTTCTAGTTAGATGATTCTTTCTTCTGCCTGCTCAAATCTGCTGTTGAAGCCACCTAATGAGTTTTCGTTTCAATTGCTGTACTTTGCAGCTCCGAAATTCTCTTTGGTCCCCTTTTTAAATGTCTGTCTCTTTATTTTGATCAGAAAATGTTTTCCCAATTTCATTTAGTTTTTTTTTATGGGGGTCCCTTTAACTTTTTGAACATATTTAAGATATTGATTTAAAGTCTTTGACTAATTGATCCAATGTAAGATCTTCCTTAGAGCTGGTTTCTGACAAATTCTTTTCTTCCTGTGAATGGGCCTTGCTTTCCTGTTTCTTTGTGTGTTTTATAATTTTTGTGAGAACTGGACATTCTGAGTATTATGTTGTTATAACTCTGGCAATCTAGCTCTCCCACTTTTCTGGGATGGCTATATTTTATGTTGTTGTTGAAGGCTGGAGCTGCCAATTTATGATTTTTCTAAACTATTTGAGAGGATAAAATGGGTGCTACCTCTTTAAGACTGCTCTGCCACTTTTACCTGAGGGGTTGGAAAGTTGCCGCCCTCGGAGCTGACCTCCCAGCAATCTGAAGAAACCAATCAAAAGCAGTAATCAGCGATCAGAACTGACCCCCAGATTTTGGGGGCCCAGGTTGTTACAGCCCACCCTGGCACCAGCCGGATGGCCCTGGAACCTGGGCTGCAGACCCCTGCTGCCTGCAGCCTGGTTGGGATATGAGGGGTGGAGCTGCTGAGAGGGTGAAATTCACCAATACTTGCCGCCGTCTACCAGCCTCTGCCTCCCACTCCTCCCTGGATGCCTCGGAGTGCTCCCCTGGATTCAGACAGCTCCTGCCAGTTCCACAGTGGTTTTGGTGGAGGGACGCATTCTTGGAGCTTCATACTCCGCCTGTGTGCAGTTTGATAAATCTACTGGACTGCAGCGTACCAGAGATGGACTGCTCTTATAAAGGGATTTCTTAAGTTACAAGATACAATTCTAAGGCCATGAAAATGTCCAAATTAAGGCACCAACAAAAGGAGACCTTCTCCCGAGAAAGGCCTATCATGTCCGGAGTTTCTCTGTCCCATGGCGGCGTCTGCTGTCCTCTCCTGGCTTCCAGTTTCCACTGGCGC
>PVIY010063473.1:0-10486 GCA_004026745.1 Myrmecophaga tridactyla | reverse complement strand
TTAACATAACATGCATTATCTCATTTAATCCCCACAGCAACCCAAAAAGGATTACTATCCTCATTTTTCCGAGAGGGAGACTGAACCTGAGAAAGTTTACAAGCCTGCCCAAGGTCACCTAACAACCAAGTGCTGGAGCCAAATTTGCCCTCAGGTCTCACTGACTCCAAGTTCTGGGCTTTCACTGAGAGGCTGCGTAGAGCAAGGATGCTGGAGCCCTAATGCCTGGGTTCAAATCACTGCCACTCACTAGTTGTATGCCTTGGAGGGAGGTATTTAATCTCATAGTGCCTCAATTTACTCACCTGTAAGATACAGAGAGGGGTGGTAATAATAGCAGTATTTATTCTATAGGGTCCTGGAGAAGATGAATGAATGTGACCTATGCAAAGCACTTGAAACAGTGTCTACTAATGCTCTCTAAGTGTTAGCTGTTGCAGCTATTATTCATAGCTCTCTCTCTCTTTTTTGGGGGGGTGAGGGTGGGGGGGCGGTGCATGGGCCAGGAATCGAACCCAAGTCTCCCACATGGCAGGCGAGCATTCTACCACCGAACCACCCGTGCAACCCCACAGCTCTCTCTCTCTCGCTCCTATTCTGTGGCCCGTCTCCTCAACAATTCTTCGTCCTGTTGGCCTCCAGCTTCCCTGACCTATTTATTTAATCCCTCCCCCTCAACCCCCACTGCTCCCTCATCCTTCAAGACCGAGTTTAAATTCCCCCATCCTAAGGAGCATTACCTGAAACCAAAGAGAACTTTCTTTCTGAAAAATTAAGTCAATTCTACTCTGCTCAGCATTCAATTAATTATTCCCTAATTGCTTCATGCATGGCCTTTAATTATTCATTATGTTTCAGGCATGTGCTTTTTGTCTCTCCAGTTAGACTTGAGAGAAGGACCCACATCTTCCAATCGAGAAAGGGATGTTTCTTGCACAGTGTTGGGAACAGAAGTGACTTGTAAACAAACACCTGTCCACCCCTCGAGTTCACTGCTGCTATGGCTGATTCACGGTATTCTTTGTGAGGAGAAATGTTCCTGACTGGTGCTTTTCTGCTTTTCCCACAGTGTGTGTGAAGAGCTTTCTGGACTCAGAGAAAGGGAACTGTTCTCTCGTGCGCTCTCTGGAGCCAAAGGAGAGTTCAGCTTCTCCAAGGCTCGAAGCAAGCAGCAAGGCCCCTCCCGAGGAAAAGGACACTGCCTGAATGCAGACGGGCTTTTTGGATGCAAAGTCTCATCATCTCTTTGGATATTTCAGTCACACCGACTGCCTTTAGTTAGCATGTGGATTTCTTTCCTTCATATGTTAGATTATACACTTTCAAGTAATTATTCAGCATATTTCAGGTCAAATTTCATTTTAAAAAACCTCTGCAGAGACCTCTAACGTTTCTCTTAAACTTGAATTTTGCTAAAATTAATCATTCCAAGAACATAGAGTCTGGAAATTAAATGGAGCAGACCGCTGCCTCTGAAGAAGAGGGCTCAGCAAGCTTTAATCTAAAGAGCTCTATGTACAGAAATTTAAAAAATGAACTCTTCTATCTCCCCCCCACACACACAAACACATCTTCCCCTACCCTTCTCCACTTTTGTCCCTGGTCCTATGGCAGATGTCTTGGAGTCTGAGGGGGTTTCCTTGGAGTAAGTGAATGCTTGATGTGGTTAGGTGAGTGAAATCAAAGAATAATTACCACATTAGCATGTGCTACTCTGTTCACAACACAATAGAATGTGAAAACAGCTTTGTTGGATGGAATTCCCTTTTAAGGTGGAATTTCACAACTCTCTGGGGCATTTAAAGCTTTGACATAATGCAACTTATTATACATTCTGTTAAATTGTACCCCCAGTGTTCAAAACTTTATAATACCTGACAGCGTTATGTGACTTTTCATATGTTTATGTCCTATTCCAGGAGCAAGGATCTCCAATTACTTCTCAACATGTCTTATTAGCTCATCCTATTCCAGATGTTTTGAGTATATGCAGTTCTATCTTTCCCTGGCTCTTCTCCCCTACTCAATATAAGCTTGTGACAGTCAGAAATCCTGCAGGACTCATTGATGTCTCTCTCCTCTATCCCCATCTCTTAACATATGACGCTCAGCCTATGGTTCTTAAGTGAACAAAATTATGTTTTCAGACAGAACTCAGGGAAAGAAACTGCAGGTATCAAGCACTTACTGTCTGAGTCTGGTACTATGTATAATTTCCTATTTCAACCTCTCACCAACAATCCTGGGAAATAGGTCTTACCTCTAAATTACAAAAGAGGAAACTAAGGCACAATGGGACTATGTGGCCAGTCCAAAGTTACCCAGTTCATTAGGGTAAACAGTTTGTGTGGTTCCACCTCCCCACACTGCCTCCCAAAGCCAATGAATGGGGCAGGGAGGAGGTGGGCGCCGAGACTTTGTTCAAAATCCACCGAAGAGTCTGTTGCTAACACTTTAGAAACAGTACCAGTGGGTCCAGGAGGACAGATTTCCCCAGGTCAGCCCAACTCCTGATGTATATAGCCACCCCTTCCCCCTCTTCACATTTATACCCTTTATGATGCCAATTTATCATTTCTAACCTCAAAGCCAAATATAAGGAGACCTTCCTTTACTTAGTCCTGAAACTGAAACCGAGTTCTGTACTTTTGTTCTCTTCAAACCTCTCTTCATTCTGCAATAATAAAAATGCCATGTTTCATCTCAGAACAGGCTGCATGCCAAAATAAATAGCACCTTGGATTTCCTTGAAAAGAAAGCTTGGCTCAAAGCATAGCCTCATTGCCACAAGAATTCTTCGAGAATTCAACCTTACAAAGTCAAATATTTGTCGAGATAGGACACCCAACAGAAATCCTGTCAATCCCAGCATTATTACTTGCAAAGACAGAGCACTCTTTCCAAGAGAAAAACAAAAATTACCAAAACCATGGACAGACCCTGCCAAGATGATGAGAACGTCCCATTTCCCGATTCCAGGACCCTGAGCCTCCAAATGTAATTGTCCCCCATGCTGAGAAGCAGGAGGCATCTGACTAGCTACTTAACACTGACAGTTCTGAAGCCCAGACACCAGCAGAGGTGAGATTCACTCCCGAAAAAGATTTTCCAGACCGACTGAGTCCTCCAGCAGGCTCACCCCACCCCACCCCTGACCTGGTAAACAAAGAAATAACTCATGCTCAATAAATGACACATTAACACAACCTCATTAACTCTATTCCCACATTTTTCTGCAAGTGTCTGTCATTTTTGTCTGCATTGCAGCAGCTGAATTTGGAGCTTCATGAAGAATAGAAAGCTGTTGGGAGGAAAGCTGTGACCACATTACCTTCCCTTTGCATCCTCCCCCGGCCATTGCGTGGAGCCAGGAGGACACTCCTCCCTCCCAGAAAGAAAGGTTTGGGCTGCTGGACTGTAGCCGATCTAGTGAGGTTCAGCACAGCACTGTGTCTGCTTCCCAGCTGTTAAAGGACTTGGTCAGGTGATCTGTGACCTTGCTGGAAAAGCAAATGCTGATTTCCTTTTCACTCCAGGGAATAGGTGAGTGGGGTCAGAAAGGAATTCACTGCTCAGTAAGCTAATACGGGGTTATTCAGAAAGAGGAAGAAAGCTCAAATTCTTCAATTGGAAAGTTTGTTCCCAGAGCTGCTATCACACCTCTACCAAAGATACCCAAACCGCACATGCCTTCCTTCCCCGACTCCTCCAAACCTGGGAGCTCATCTGGGCCAGGCATACCTCATTATGCTTTCCCTCCTTTCTCCCTGCAGCTGACCTGACTCATTAATGAAATTGCTCCTAATGAGAAAGCAGCTTCTTTAAGAGTTGTAAGCCTTCAGTGGAGCATCCCTTTCTTGCTGTCTCTGCTTTTGAAACTTCCTCCCAGGCTCCTTCTCTGGAGTCCATACCATGCAAATCTCTCTGTGGAGAAATCCACTGCCTGGATCATTAAATGAATGGGAGTCTATCGGGACAGAACCCAGAGACAGAAACAATGCCCAGTGGATTCCAAGGGCCAGCCTGGAAGCTCTTGTTTCTTTGCTGCTCTACCAGTCTGCTGCCTTCACCACCAAAACACACCAAATTCTGGCATGAAGGAAAAAGCAAGAAAGTACCTGCTGTAATGGCTAAACATACCATTCAGTTGCTCGAGCTCCGGGCAAGGTTTCTAACTGCAGCACGGACCAGTGACTTGAGAAGGGCGGGGTGGAGGAGCTGGGAGAAGGCAGCAGCGGGCGGAGGAAGGTCTCGGCAGTGTCCCAGGCAGGCGCGGCGAAGTCTCTGTCCAGCTTACCGGCTGCCGCAGAGGCAGGTGGCCAGGGGCAGGGCACAGAGGCTCCCAGCTCTGCAAACCCAGCGCTGCCACTGGAGACCTGAAGGAGATACAGAGGGGTGGGAGCTAACAAAAAGGGGCCAGGAAAGCATCCAGGCTCCTTTAGGCAGGCTCAGCAAAAGGATGATAGGGACACTGTTCCCCTCACTTCCCAGGGCTCCAGCCAAGCAACGCCTCCTAGGAAGTGAAGCCCCAATCACTAAGATATGTCAGAAGCAGCTCTGACCTTCACAGACACAGACTATATGCTTTTTTTTTTTTTCATGGGCAGGCTCCGGGAATCGAACCTGGGTCTCTGGCACAGAGGAAGAGAACTCTGTCACTGAGCCATCGTTGCCCACCCACTATATACTTTTAAAGCCTGGGGTTCTGGGCAGGTTCCTGTCATTCATACCAAAATTAATGCCGGCTTTGAGTGTCACCCTGAAATGCTCCTGCACCAAGCCTGGTGCACTAGGAAAGCACTCTCTATCACGTGCCACATTTATCCTCATACCGGTCCTTAAGCAGCCAGACCAGGGATGAGTAGCCCCATTGAACAGGTGAAGAAAATGACAGGCAATCTAAGTGCCCTCCCTTGGTCATCTGGGAGCAAATCTGAATAACAATGAAAACTCCTGAGGTAGACTTCCATGTTCTTCTCACTATGCCAGACCAAGTTCCTTATTTTCCTCGGAAGATTTGAGAGAGCATCTTGCCCAAGATATGGCTCTCCTAATAGAAGCCCAGGGAGGTTAAGGGACTTACTGAAAGGCCCTGGACAATGTGATGGTGGACGAGGCGATCGGACACCAACATCCATTTTTCTCAACTGATGAAAGATTTTTCTCTGTTAACAGAGTACACGGATCAAACTGTCAGAACAAAAAATAATGAGAAATATACCTTGAACTCAGGTTGTATGAGACACACTATGAAGCAAACTGCCTCTCTGACCCATTTAAAATGACCATTGACCATGCCCTCCAAACTGGCTAGAGAATAGTTACAGTGGCATGTAACATTTCTCTAGGAAACTGAGTGAAAAAAAAAAGCCCTTCACTTAACCAAGGTCCTGTGCCTTTCCAGCCACCCACTCTGGTCTACATGACTAAGATAAGCATAAATTCTTCTTTATCAAAGACAAAGAGGTGAGAGGCTGTTACCTCCAGAGCTGCACCTTTTCTGCAAGACTCAACAAGGGAAAGGGTTCCCTCTCTCTGCCCGGCCAAATCCTGTCTGCCCTCCAAGCCTGCACCCAGGCTTCCCCTCCAAGTGAAGGGGCTGTCCTGGGAGCCACTGCTGCTCCTGTTTGCCCTCTGTGGCAGCATTTATCACCCCGTATTCTAATTACTGCCTTTGTGTCTGCTTCCCCAACCAGCATCAACAGATGCCCAACTGAGTTTGCGAAACTTAACTTACTATCTTACTCACAGTATCTATGGCTTTAAATATGGGTGACCTCTCCAGACACTCCCTTAAACATGCAGGGAGCATCATGGCTTTTCCAACAGTCTTCTCTCATCAGATTAAGAAACCAGCAGAATGAAGGTGGGAGATACAACTCCTGCCTTCTATCCCCTCCTCCCTGCCCACTGTAACACCACTCATCAGCTGGGCTCTGATGCCAGGCTAGAATACACACACACAGAGCAATCCAGAATTTCCCTGACTTCTTCCTACCTCCTTCTGGGGTGAAGTAGTACTTTCAGTGATCCACATTCTGCATGAGATGCCAGGACAGGCCTTGCACTAACTGCCTACATCTCTAAGAGCAGAAAAAATTCTTCTGTCTTTTGTGTCTTTATAACTTTCATACATTCACACACGTTATCTCATCTGAACACCACAATCAAGCAGGAAGGTAAGCGGAATGGGGAGTATTATCCTCCATTTACCAAATGAGGAAAGAGAGTTTGTTCCTATGATCACAAAGCTAAAAAAAAGCAGAGCCTCACTCAAATCCTGTTTTCTGCCTCCCGGTCCAATGCTCTTTCCATTAAACCTCATAGCCTGAATTGGACCTGCAGGTGAATACACTGGACACACAAATACCAGAATGCATGCTTCAATAGGGGTGCTGTCCAGGCAGAAGGTGACCTCACCTTCACAGCAAGCTCCAACCACTTTCTCTGTGCTTTTTTCTGGGGGTCCCTCCATGGCTCCATGGCTTCTTGCCAGGTCAGGGGTATTGGGTATCCCCACCCCTCTGCCTCATTCAGACATTTGTCTCAAGGCTAATAGCCACCTTCCTGTTACCACCAAGCCACCCAGAGAATCCCCATGGGCCAAACACATTTATCCAAAGAACTTTTTCTAAGAAGATTTCATCTGATGGAGGGGAGGTTTGATTCCTTTCACAATCTAGGAAGCCCCAACTTATGGCCCAGTTCTCTTCTGCCCCATGATGGAAAAAATGATCAACTGCCCAAGACAGGCAAGATCAGAGCTAGGCAAAAGGGAAAACGAGACAGAAATATCTTAAGAATGTGCGGTTTATCTGAGTAGTCCCTTAGGCATTTGCATTTTTCCCAGGAAGGTCAGCTGCAATTCCACAAAGGCTGGTCAGGGCACGCTGGTTAGGTACATGCACAACCAAAAGAAAACCTCTCAGGGAATACTGGTTACATCCAGTCATTCTGATGGAATTCAACTTAAATCAACAGAGAAGGAAATCATGCATGTGAGACCTGTGGGTGTAGCAATCTAGGAGGGAAATCAGCTATTCTAAAGATTGATTCTTTAAAGCAGATGAAATTTTCTGAGGGAAGAAACATGGCCAATTGCAGCAAAAGGAGGCTGCATCAACCAGTGAAAAATACTCCTTGGCGGGGGGTAGGGGGAGAGAGAAAGAGAGAAAAGACATTAGGGCAACGGTAGAAAAAAAAAAGACATTCACTCCTCAGCTCTCTTTATTTAAACCCATCTGGAACACTCTCAGTCCTTTACCTGTACAAATTACAAAACCAAGGTGCCAACAGACAAATGAGGAAGGGAAGGTCATAAGAGGAGAGATACAAATGGTTAATATTTTAAAATGTTTACCCTCACTAATTAATAATCAAAGAGACAGAAAAATCAACATTAAAATGCAGTACTCTTTATTTACTCTGCAAAGTGCTAGGTACTCTAGGTCCATTCCACACACCATCCAAATTGAGTCCCACAACCCGATAAAGTAGGTGTAAAGTAGCTTTGTTATTTCTGATAACTCAGGACAAAGCTGGGGCTCAGAGCAGCAGCCCATACTATCAGCACCCAGATTGGAAGCCATGGTTTTCGGATGCTAATGAGCTCCTCTTGACCTTGGTACAACACACACATGTTGAGACCTTGGACGAGTTAATTAACCTGTCTCAGGACACCTGTCCAGTCCTGCCACCTGCTGTGGCCATTGTGTAATTATCTAGTCCCTCTTGCTGGATTGAAAGTGTCTGCACGACAAGCATCTATATATCTCAATTCTTTAAACCTTTAATTCTCCAAGTAGAGTCCCTGGCCCAGCGATAGATGCCAGGGATATCCCAAAGAGCCAAAAACAGACCCTGAGTGCATGTGTTTTCATCAGTTCTTACAGGCAAATGGTATAATTACATGGGATTTCATTTTATATAAGGAACTAGGAACATAGTGAGTTATCGAGGGTTAACAAGCCTTGACATTAATAAACAAAAAATAATTCATTACAACAATTTAATTTGCTATTTTACAAGGAAGGGTGAGTTCCATCCATCATTAAACAACACTACACAACCAGGAACTCCTGCAGTTCTCAGGAAAGGCACTTTGTCATCAGCACAGAGGATATTTGTTGTGCTTTTTTTTTTCTTGCTGCTCAGTATCTTGTGAATTCGTGAACACCCTTCAGATGCACCCGTGCCAGACTTCAGAAAGTGCTATTAAAAAGGAGGGGCTGCCAGGCAAACGAAACCTTTAATAGGTTCCTTTTCTACGTAAGGTTCCCAGAGCAGGTTCTGTTGTTTGTACGCGTGAACCTTGGCTGCGTAGCGTAGTACTAGCACTCTCCTGGTTTTCAATTTCATCTATTCTTCTACTGCCTTATATACTTGTAGAGTTACTTTTAGGAGTTGCTGTCAATTTCTTTTTCTTAAGTATTTGCTGCATTAGCATTTTTATTTTTTTCCTCTTTCCCTTCAATCTTTTGTCATTACCATTTTTTTTCCTCCCACTGGGGAGCGAGAATGAGTGGGCTCGGGTCCCAAGGTCTTTTGCTCAGCTAAACTAGGCCACAGTGAAAAGAGCTCGGGAATCACAACTTGGAGTAAATACTTCCCAGGAATTCAGCTCCTTTTCCTCCCTCCTGGGTTGCTTTAGTGAAAGCATCTGGAGGGTAAGCACAGACCATTTCTCCCCAGAGGGTGTCCCTGTTTCCTGGTTTGGGCAGCTCCCACCCCCAGCATCGTTGTCCCAGGTCAGAATCCAACATCAGTCTGCACAGGCATAAATCTGTGTGTAGTGCATGGGTTGCAGGTGTGAACAGTTTAGGGCTTGACTGGGCTGTGGAATCTGCCTTCTGGGTTGGGAGGAAGATTTTTCTTGACTCAAATAAGCACAGCCTGCACATTCAGGAAAGTCAGTTAAACCAAACTGAGCCTGATATGTGATCCCCAGATACCTGGGTAGAGCCAATGTTGTTTTCAGATTTTTCAGGTCAACTTGGAAAACTTTTATTTTTGGTTCACTAATGCCCTGCCTGGTCCTCTAGCAAGTTCAGTCTGAAAAGCATATCTGATGTGGGTCAAACAAGAGTGGTGAGCACTCAGCCTGAGGAGCATGTTGGTCAAAGGAAGAGCGGGCATCAGCTCAGATTTGAGGAGGAGCAAGGAAGTGGAAAAGGTGGATGCTTGGTGTAGGAGGGTCTCTATGACCTTCTATCAAGTTCAACCTTTCCTTGAAGGAAATGGGATTCATTCAGTGTATGACCTGGCAATACAAAGGAGAGTTATATAATATTATTGTTTGGTTGGGTTTTGTTTTGTTTTGGTGCGGTCAAATCATAAAGAAAAGGTATTTCCGAAATTCATATCCTATATTTTTATTACTTGACAGCAGCTCAATAGTGTCACAAAATGGCTGGGCATTTGGAGCATAGCCAAGGCAGACTTTTATTAGGTGAATATGCACACATCCTTTCTTTCAGCCAGATTATGGGGCCCTTTAAAATCAAGGCCCCTTTTTCATGCTTCCGGATAACCCTCAGGCCCTTGCAGGTGGTGAGAGGTAAATTAATCCTGCTGATTATCTACTCTTGGGACCAGAGAAACATAAAACAGGAAAGGCTCTTGGATATCACCCTCATTTGCTAATGGGGAAACTGAGGCTCAATGACTTACCCATATCCAGTGAGCCAAGGTCATATTCTGCTTTCTAGATCCAATACTTTCCTTTATTTCCCTCATGCTGGCGGCACTGTTCTGCAATGTGATATCGGAGGGCTCAGAATTGATGGCTACTTTAAAAGCAAATAATGTGGCTGGTGTCCCCATTTAAATGTGGAATAATGGAGTTTTTACTGTGGCATAGAGTGCCAGGGATTAGCTCATACTCCTCTTCATGACCTTTATTTGCAGCCCCAGGCTACAGGGCAAGTAAGACGCACAACAATAAAAATAGTTGCCAATATCAATTACTCACTTACTCTCTACTAAGTTCTCTATCATTCTCACTCAAGGCCTGTTGATCGGGCTCTGGCAGGTATAAATCGGGAAGATACTGTCCCGTTTCAGATATAAACAAAGTAAAGATAGCTGCCTCATGGCACAGTATGAATTCAGTGTTGTGTTCAAAGAAATAGAAGTTAAGTAGAAAAAATTAACCGGAAGCAATCCAAAATGCAGTCTCTAGAGAAAATACCAAAGGGGAAGTGCATTCTTTTTTTTTTTTTTTTTTTTCTAATCTCACCACTTTATTCAATAGATATTGTCTTGGAAGCTCTAGCCAGTGCAACAAAGCAAGAAACACAAATACAAAGCATCTAGGTTGGAAAGGAAGAAGTAGAACTCTGTATATTCATTGGTAACATGAACACCTATATTGAAAATCTAATAGAATCTACAAAAGTAAAGCTTCTAAAACTAGTGAGTTTAACTACTTTGCAAAGTACAAGTTCAATATGCAAAAATTAATTGTATTTCTATACAGTAGCAACAA
>PVIY010063472.1:0-10488 GCA_004026745.1 Myrmecophaga tridactyla | reverse complement strand
CAGTGAAGTTCAGGGTTTCTCCCTCATGGAAGGGCACATGGCAAAGTCTGCGAGCTTCCTCTCCTGGCTTCTTCCTTCATGACACTCCCCTGGGGCATTTTCCTTCTTTAATGCCAAACATCTCTGGTTGCGTGGGCTTTTGTGGCTCTAAAGCTTTTTTTCAAAATGGTTCCCTCTTAAGGGGCTCCAGTTAACAACCTCACCTTGAATGGGTGGAGTCACATCTCTAAGGAAACCAACTAATCAAAAGTTACCCCCACAATTGGGTGGGTCACAGCTCCATGGAAACTATCAAAAAGCTCCCACCCAGCAACATTGAATGAGGATTAAAGGACATGGCTTTTCTGTGGTACACCATATATTCAAACTGGCATATCATGTCATTTGAAGATAAGGTCATGAGGTAAAAAAGTCTAAATTTTAGGCCTTTGTGATTATTAGACCCTGACTGAAATAGCCTTTTTGGTCTTACTTGGTGATAAATTTTGGTTGACATTCAAACATTTGCTGAATCAATATAAAATTTATTGCAAAGCAATCCAAAGTTATTTCTTGGTTGCTTCTATATCTTTTCTCTTAAATAGTCACATATTAGCAGGACAGAAAATGCTGTGCAAATATTTAATTTCCTCATAAATGGGTAGTTGCTGCAAAATAAAGACAGGAATTTATGCAAAAAAATCTAACTTTTCTTAATGTCCATATCTCATAGCACTTGAGTAGAAATATCAGTAGTATGATATATAGAAGTACTCTTAAGAGAGGTATGCACCTTCCCTGAACCATCCCATACAGCCTTCAAGGTAGAAACCATGCTTTACTTTTATTTGTGTTCCTACAATCTAATCATTCCCAGGTATTGCATTATAGGCAGTCTCTTAAATACGAAGGAAGAAAATTGGCTAAATTGACATGCATATTAACTGGTTTTTTTTAAAGATCTTATAACTTTAAATATTCAAAAGAGACTAGTTTTCTAAGTGGAGTTTCTTTCATTTTCCAGTCACTGTAGTCATCTCGCTGTTCCTCCTCAGTGTGTCCCGCATATTCCCTTCATGGCTGCAAGACAGTTGCCGTCAGGTCAAACATTGCATCTCACATGACAGCACGTCTTGCAGACACTTAAAGTTTTCTTCAAATTTCCATTTCACATTACCATTCACTACCATACCAAATAGGGCAAGCTTTCCTCAAAGTTTCCATTGCTCTATCCCAGGCTTTCCAATAGGTCTATTGGTCAGTTCTAGTTCACATGCCAATCTCTAGTCCAAACACTGGCCAAGAGGGGAGGGACCACCATGACTAGCATGGCTCAATCATCATCATTCATTCCCTGGGACTAGGCTTCTGGAATTAAATCAGAGTTAGGAGGGAAAAGAATGGATTTTGTGCAAGAAAACTAGTGTCTATCAAGTACATATAATCACAATTTCATGTCTGTGATCACATGTGAGCTCAACATCCTGCTGAGGAAGGGCAGGCAAGTTCTCTGACAATTTAACAGAGGAGGAAACCAAGGCACAGACATATTGTCCCAGTTTGCCAAGATCATGTAGAAAATTAGAGGCAGACCAGTGCGATTTTACAGAAGGAGGATAGTTTAGAGAAGAGGAATGAGACAAAAGTCAGAGACCCAGGGATTCATCCTTAATCTGCACCAAAAAAATTATGTAACCTTGTCACAGGAAGGGCTCTCCAGAGAAACAGGACCAATAAGATACACATACACACATGCATGCATACACACTTATTCATTCATTCATCACTTTTAATGAATAATCTCACACAATTATGATTGGGGCTGGCAAGTCAGAAATTTGTAGAACAATCTGGAAACTCAGGAAAGAGCCGATTCTGCTGTCTTGAGATGGAATTTCTTCTTTTCTAGGTATGTTAGTTTGCAAGCTCCTAGAATGCAATATACCAGGACTGGAATGGCTTTTAAAAAGGGAATTTAATAAATTACAAGTTTACAGTTTTAAGCCTATAAAAATGTCCAAACTAAGGCATCCAGGAAAAGATACCTTAATTCAAGAAAGGCCAATGCATCTGGAACACCTCTGTTACCTGAAAAGTCACGCTAGTCCCTTGCTCCTGGGCTCTGTTGTTTCCAGCCTCTGTTCCTATGGGGCTTCCTCACTTTGCTTCTCCCAGACTGGCTTTCATCTCTTGGCTTCCTTTGGCTCTCTCTAGGTTCTGGCTTGCTTAACATCTCATGGTGACATCTACTAGGCTCCAAGCATCATGTGTTGGTATCTGTGCCAACTCTGCTCTGAAGTTTCTGTTGGCTCTGTCATTTCTCCAAAATGTTTCCTCTTTTTTTTTTCACATGGGCAGGCACCGGGAATCGAACCCGGGTCCTCTGGTATGGCAGGCGAGCATTCTTGCCTGCTGAGCCACTGTGGCCTGCCCTGTTTCCTCTTTTAAAGGACTCCAGTAAACTAATCAAGGCCACCTGGAATGAGTGGCGTCACTTTTCTATCTAATCAAAAATTTGTACCCACAATTGGGCATGCCACATTTCCACGGGGATAATTTAATCAAAAGTTTCCACTCTACAGTATTGAATGAGGGTTAAAAGAAATGGCTGCCCTGACAAGATTGAATCAGGAATAAAACATGGCTTTTCTAGGGTACATACTACTTTCAAACCGGTACCCCAGGAAACTTCAGTTTTTGCTGTTAATGCCTTCAACTGTTCACATGAAGTCCACCAACATTATGGAGAGTGTGCTGGTTTGAAAAGATTATGTACCCTAGAAAAGCCATGTTTTAATCCTGATCCATCTTGCGGAGGCAGCCATTTCTTTTCATTACTATTCACCACTGTAGGCTGGAAGCTTGATTAGGTTATCTCCAGGGAGATGGGACACATCCAATTGTGGGTATTAACCTTTGATTAGAGGGAGATGTGACTCCACTCACTCCAGGTGGGTCTTGACTAGTTTACCGGAATCCTTTAAAAGAGGAAATACTTTGGAAAAAGCTTCAGCGCCATGAGAACCATGAGAGCCCCACAGCCAGAGACCTTTGGAGATGAAGAAGGAAAATACCCCTAGAGGAGCTTCATGAAACAAGAAGCCAGGAGAGAAAGCTAGCAGATGTCACCATGTTCACCATGTGCCTTTCCAGTTGAGAGAGAAACCCTGAACTTCACCGGTCTTCTTCAACCAAGGTATCTTTCCCTGGCTACCTTAGATTGGACATTACTATAGCCTTGTTTTAATTTGGACATTTTCACAGCTTTAGAACTGTAAACTTTCAACTTAATAAATTCCCCCTTTTAAAAGCCATTATGTTTTTGGTATATCGCATTCTGGCAGCTAGCAACCTAGAACAGAGAGTAATTGCCTTTAAAATCAATTGATCATAGATACTAGCCATATCTACAAAATAACTTCACAGCAACAACTAGATAAATGTCTGATTAAATAACTGAGTAGTATAGTCTAAGTTGGTATATAAAATTAACCATCAGAAACCTAAAAGGTTTTTAGACATCTCAGGGCCTCCATCTCTTCATCTCTAAAATAAAAATCTCATTCTTGCTCCAGATCTGCACTTGGGCTGATTAATCATTAAGACTCTCTTCTAGGTCTAGCAGAAGTGAGTTGTTGGACTTTGAACCTTGCAGGGCCAAGAGGGAAGAATTAGATTCATTTTAATGACCTTTTTAAAAAAAACAAACAACAGAAAAACCACTTCCTCTCTTGACTTGAAAGTAAATATGTAAGGATGTTCTTTTAAAAACCTCAGTCTACTCCTGAAGCTGCACCTCTGGGGGTTGCATGTCTAAATCCTTCTAGATCCAGGTTTGACATTCAAGGAACATAGGCCTTCCTCTGCACTTTGTTCCTCATTTAGAGAGCAAGTCCCCTGTGAATCTACCCCAGAACCCGTGGTGCTAGAGTCCTTTATTGCTTGGAAACTAGGATATCCTGAGGGCTCCCTGGTGGTCAGCCCCCACGGCACATAGGCTGCATTCATTCTAAATTCTGTTCTCAAGTTACACTGCGTTGCCAAAGGAGTGGCTTTATGGGGGCTTGAGAGGGAAATAGTTATTTAGTAACTCAGGGAGCATTACATTTTAAGTTTTACTACCATATGATGCATTTTCCAATCTTCTAAATTCATAGATCTGGACATTTTGCATTTCAGGAGTGTTGAAATTTGCATTTAGTCATCCCTTACTTCTGGATTCTTTTGGATAAAAATTTAGGGTGCTCAACATATTATCTCATGAGACTTTACAATTAAGAATAGATTAGGTAACTTGCGAAAGATTGTCAAATTGGTGAAAAACAGAGTTGAGAGTAGAACCCAGGGCTATGGCACAGCCTCTGAAGTGTCACACTAGGTATAATAATTTTCATACTTTCAAAACATACACTATTTGCACTCTAAATCACCCACTGTTAGGATTTCAGGGTACATTATTTCTGAAAAATCTGGATCAGGAATTTTACTTGAAGATGACTGCTTACAAATTTTGTCACTTAAGCCAGGAACTAGCAAACTTTTTTCTGTAAAGAGACAGATAGCAAATATTTTAGACTTTGCAAGCCAGATAGTTTCTCTTGAAACTATTCAACTCTACCGTGGTAGTGAGAAAGTAGCCATAGATAATATGTAAACAAATACACTTAGCTTATTTACAAAAACAGGTTGCAGACTAGATTTGGTCCATGAGTATTGTTTGCTTGTCATCCTGTGACCTATACTGGCATGCTATTTGGACCATATACTCTTCTTTTTTTGGAAGCAGATAGAAATTGTATTAAGTCCACATGTGAGATGACATGGGGACACTTCTGCAAGAAAAGAAAGATGAAAGGGGAAAAGTGACAGGCAATGTGGGGCCATTTTCTTTTATAGATTAGCTTTCCTTACTCCCCACCCCACCCCCTCCTTCCTCGTTTGGGCCTTTCTCCTACCCTCCCTTCTCTCCAGGGCAGTGACTGGGGCTACATAGAGCATTTGTGTGGGCCAGCTGGCTCCACCCTTTTCTGTAGATGGCTCACTTAGGTGGGGGAGGGGGAGGTTGTTTGGCTCCAGGTGGGTCAGCTGCCTCCTGGTGTATCCTGTAAGTGGGTAGCCCCAGGCAGGTTGTCTGTCTAGGACACTGGCCCTCCGGACCTTAATTAACTGTCCTTGTTTAAGGGCTCCTGCAGTTTTTTTTTTTCCCTCTCTCTCTGTTCTAGTCTTCTTCACCACCACCTCCCTCCCACCTTACTTCCTGTGCATTGTCAGGCCAAGTCAATTCCACTGCCACAATATCTTTTGAATCTGTAGTTTCTTATTCATTCCCCAGTCCTGGCTGGAAAAATTATTCCAGCAGGATTATTGTGATAGCTCAACACATCTCCTTACTTCTTACCTCTTCTATTCCAAGCCTCCCTTGACACTGCTGTCAGATTACCCTTCCTAAATACACTTCTGATATAACTCCACTGCTCAAAAGCCCTAAAGGGCTCCCTATTGTTAGAAAGAAAGTCATTCCTGAAAGAGAACAAACTGCTTATCCAATTGTGGAGAAGAAAAGAATTTATTCATGATCTTGCAAGAATGGGTGCTCAACCAAAAAAAAAAAAAAATGATGGCTGGTGCACCGAACAACTGAAAGCAGTAGTATTATTCCCTAAACCTAGCACACAGGTCTCTCCCCTGTTTCTCCACTGATTGGATATTCCAGAGATTACAGCCTATCTGGATAGTCTAACTAATTCAAATTTCCTGCCAAAGGTTCCCATTTTGATTACACTTTTGATTATGCTTTTGGGAGTTGCTTATTTAAACTTGTTTCTACCTATTTGGCACCAATTCTAGGCTTGCATCAGAGGCTCTCTCCTTTCCCTACCTGTAGGACTGGTTTGAGCTGTCCTGTAGCCCTTTCCTGAACCATCTTGTGTGAAAACTAAACTTGATTTTATTCTTACACTATTGCTTACTAAAATTACTTACACATTTTCAATCTGGTCTTCAACTCTTTCCATAATTTAAAATCATTCCATTTTCTCTCTTCAACCTAATCTCCAGTGAAGCTGAACTTCTCATCATTTCCACCTTCATGTCTTTGCCCAAGCTATTTCCAAATCTTAAGACTTCATTCCCTGCTCTCTGCTTTTAGGAACTAAATTGCTCACTGCCTGTCACATGCTTCAAATCTCCTCTAGGCTTTTGCTCACAATTGGACCATATACACTTTCACATGATGTTTTATGTCCCTCATTGTGCAACTGGAAAACAAAGCCATTCCTCCACCTCCATCTGAAAGAAATATGGATATAACTGAGAACACCAAGAATAGATGAGTGGTGAGATTAATGTTTGGTTGGAACATGGATATTTCTTGATCAAAGAATAAGCTGCCACATATAAAATGCACCTTGATAACTTCACTTTTACCTTAATCATATTACAACAAGTTTGTTTTTTCTTCTAAGATATTATAAAGGCTTTAAAAAAATGTTGGCAGAATGATATGGAGAGCCTCCTAGTTTCTAAACTTTAGCAAATGTCTTTTCAAAATGGTGCTGTTCTGCTTCCTTTAGTTATGGGCTGAGACACTCGCAAGATCTCTTATTTTGATATATCTCCTACACGATGCCCATGGACTAAGATCAGTTGGGATCACAACAGAAAGCAGATGGCTCATTAAAATCAAGATCATTCATAGGTGTGGGCAGAGTGTTAGAGTTCCCAGGGGATGGGACATTTACCCAAGGGTCATACCAGAGAAGCTGTTATCCACTCCTAGGCCTGTAAAGATGACTCGAGGACAAACCCTGGGGCCTGCAATCATGAAAAGGAGGCTTTCTAAAAAGCAATAGTAGCACTCTGTCATATACACAGCTAGCCTTGGATAGATTGTTGTCCACTTGGTAGCTCTCCTCCTCTTTAAGCTGGGAACTCTGTTTCCCAGAATCCCTTTTCCTTATTGTTCCAGGTTAGAGTTTGCCCATGAGAAGAACTTGCATAAGATTTGGAAGGTGGGTGTGAAGGAAGATCATTATTCTTGGAAGGTCACTTTGGTCAGAGGTGACAGACAGCTGTGGCTGTTCCTGGCAGGCCCCACCTCTCTTCCTGGCCCACTTACAGCTAATCTTCCCAATTGCTGATGTGCTCACCAACTCACCCTCAAGCCTACCATCAAGTACTTGGTGGCAGTTTCCCCAGACTTCTCCATAACCTCCCCTTTCTTGGTCCCAATTTTTCAACCAAACATGTGTGGCTCCTCAAAATTTGCTCTGAGAAAATTCTTGGAAAGCACCTGTGCCAGTGTATCTGGCTGACGTGACTAGTAATTCTTTTTCTGATCCTCTGACTCCACCAGATCTTCACTTGCCCAGCGCCTTCCACATTTGCATAACATCCAGTTTCTATTTTAAATTCTTATTTCTGTATTATTTGAAATGACTCTCTTTTTGTGACTGAACTCTGACACATAAATAGCCCAAAGCTACTTTTCAGGGAGGGAACTAGGTAAATAAATACTCTGAGCCCCCTCCCATCCTCCTTTCAATCTTGTGTCAGAACTCTCCATTAGCTGAACATAACCAAAAGCCAGAAGCAAGAGATCTCAGATTGCTGAACAAGCGAGCCAGCTTCCAGAATAGTGAATGGGGGCAGGGGTGGGGGGTGGGTGTCAGGAGGGGCAGAGAGATCTCTGGCACAGGCCATAAAACAGTTATGGTTAAACCAAACATTCAAGAAAATGTGAGACCTTCTTATATCAGTTACACACATGTAGCAAAAGACAAGGTGAATCACCTTTTCTGTACTTTCCCCTCTCAAAAAAGAGTAAAAACAATCAAAGCCTTCAAATGAGTAGCTAAGAAAAAGTAAGAAGCTGAATAGCAACTTATTTGTTGAATGACTTGCTTTGTTTTAATGGAAATGAACCGCATTTAAACACATTTTATAAAAAGACTACATAAAATAATGGTCTCTATGAACCACCTGTGTTTTGCCTTTATGTAGGAGAGAGGAAAAACAACGGATCCTGAATTTTTATAAAGAAATTTAAATTAGATATTAAAAAAAGAAGGAAAACATTAGCTATTTGTTCCAAAGTCATAAAGTAAGGAGCTATTCTGGAGAGAATCCTAGCAATCCTAGCAGAGCTTAGGTGATTTTTCACCTCTTTCTACGAAGAACCCTATTAGAAATCAAAAGGACTCTCGTAAGCAGTGCCGTTCAACAAGAACATAATGCAGCCCACAAACGCAAGCCACATATACAATTCTCTAGGAACTACGTTTTTTAAAAAAAACTAAGAAAGAGGTACAATTAAATTTAATAATATACTTCATTTAACCCAACATATAAAAAATATTACCATTTCAGCATGCAACTGATACTAAAAAATCATTAATGAGTTATTTCACATACTCTTTTCATGCCAAGCCCTGGAAATCCAGGCTATATTTTACACATATCACACTTAATTCAGACCTACCACATCTCAAGTACTCAGCAGCTACCGGGGGTCGTGGCTATTATACTGGACAATGCAGCTTTAGAGTATCTTAAAGTCCATTAAGAGTTTGCCATTCAAAGAATGCAGTGTAATATTCTGTGGCTGAAAGAGCGGACCTCACTATCTGCCTGGGTTTTTCACCAGTGTTTCTAGTTCTCTCCTTTTGCATACTTCCCCACCCCCTTGTAGTTAGGCAAGGCCAAATGACTTGCTCTGGCCAATGAATTGCAAGCAGAAGGACTGCATAGCTTCCAGTTAGTGGCATTTCAGGCATGACACAAGCTTCTCCATGCTCTTTTCCCCTGCCATGATGATTGTGGAAGCTTGTGTTGATAATAACGGGGGTGCTCTGAGATTGCAGCCTGAAATGCTGAGCCAACACATGGAGGACAGCTGCCCTACATAACTGGGATAGTAAACTTTTGTTCTATTAAGCACTGTTTCTCTCTGGGGGCCTTCTCAGGGTTCTGATAATAACTACTTCCTTTTTGCCCCTTCACAGCAGCTGCTCTCTGATGTTGGTAGCCCTGGTGTTCTGCTTTTCCCAACTTTCAGCCTTAAATTTGTAAGGAAATGCTTGAAACCAATTTGATTGTAAATAATTTAAAGAAAGAATAAAGACCAATCAGGTTCAAGACAACAGATATTCTTGAACACAGATCCTTCCTAAACTCAAATCACTCTGAGCAATGAGTGCACATTTTTACCTAAGGACGAAGGGCATCTTTTGTATAACAATAATAAGTGGTTGGTAAGGGAATTATTTTAGATTGTTGCTTTGATTATTTTTTTATATTCATTCAAGGATTTCTTTCTTAAGCGTATTCATTCCATTCTGTCTTTAGGCTCATTGTACAATTTTGGCAAATATAACATACTGTATGTTCATTCAAAATTCTGGAAGGAAATAGATGGCATAATCAAAGGGGTAATTGAGGGGTGTTTAATAAAGGGACAGTTTACCAAAATTGATGCAAATCAATTACTGGAAGTGAGAATACACATTTTAGAAGGTTATGCATGTTTTAAAAGCTTCAGATAGATTTCCAGTGCACCTTTCCAAAAGTGATCAATTTATGCTCTCACTGGGAATGTAAAATTGTTTTCTGTTTCCACATGGACACCTTGCCAACACTGGGTATTATCTTTGATTTGTCTCTTTGATAGCAAATAACGGTAACTCATTTCAACTTTGTATTTCTTAGTTACAATGAAATAAAAAATATTTGGGAGAATTGTATTTCTTCACTTATGTACTGCCTGTCTTTATAGTTTTCCCTTTGTGCTATTATTGCATGTTTTGACTGGTAAAACTCGCTAAATGCTAACAATTGAGTGTTTTTATTAGACTAAATGCCCTACATAAATAATCTCATGCAATATCCCTTACAACCCTATGACATCAGTACAATTTTTCTCATCATGTAGATGAGGAAACGAAGTTTATGAAGCTAAACTTTAATCAGAGTCACTTAACTATTGTAGTGGATGCCAGTGATGGTATGCCCCAACCCCCTTCTCCATAGCACCCGCCCTTCAGCTGCCGTGGTTGATGGCTGACCACTCACAGAAGCAACTTCTTTGGAAAATAATCTCCAAGCCAAGCAGGGTGGCCAGCAACTGATGACTGACGGACAGGGAGGAATTTACAAAGCCCAGTCCCTTGGTCTCCTGTTTGCCCCATATCTGCCTGTGGGGGTCGGCAAAGGCTTGACTTTAGCTGAACCCTAATATCTGCCCAGCTTCTTCCCTGTCCTACCCTCCTCTCACTCCTCCAGCTCTCCCTGACAAGCAGCTCCTCAATAAATCACTTGTACAAGAATTTTCCTCTGAGGCTCTGCTTTTAGGGAACCCAACCTAAGACAGCTGGTAAGTGTGAAATTTCATACTCAAACCCTGGCAATCCGACTCCAGAATTTACACATGCAATCAGCAGACCATACTACTTTCCTGTCAGAGACACCAGCTCAGACAGCATAGATAGCAAACACTTTCTCCTAATTTGTTAC
>PVIY010063471.1:0-10488 GCA_004026745.1 Myrmecophaga tridactyla | reverse complement strand
TTTACAGCAGTTCTAGAACCATGCATGCACACAGCCCTCAGCCTCACTTCCCAGCTCTAAGAAAGCACTGACCTGCACAGCCGCGTCACATCTGTCCCCAATCCATGAAGGCATAATGCTGATCTGCTGCCACAGCTCTACTCATGCACACAAAGGACTCTGAGCCTAGACCAGTGCATACCAGAGTTATGCCCCTCCAGACCGGTGCACCTGCACAGCTACATCCTCCCTCACTACTGGGCACCTCACAAGCATCAGCATAACATCCCCAAACTGCTCCAATACCTGCCCTGAAATAAATCACCACACTGAGTGCTCTACCTTGTGCCCTGCTCCTTGCTGTACATCCATCCTGCAAGGCCTTAGACTACTGAAAGAAATCAATTCCCAAAGTAAATCAATCAAGGTATTTACATGCCACAAAGACAGCAGATGATCACTAAGCATATCACAATGCAGACTAATATAACCCTGCCTAATGACCAAATTAAAACACCAGATGAGACACAGACATTGGAACAACTAATCAAAGATGTTCATACAACTTTATTTAATAAAATAAGTGGGATAGCAAATGACATAAAGGAGATCAAGAAGATAGTAGAAGAGCAAGAAGAGGAATTTGAAAGAATACATAGAAAAATAGTGGAAATCACAAAGATTAAAGACTCTGTTGACCAAGTAAAAAACACACTAGAGGCACACAACACTGAAACAAAAGAAAGGTAAGTGATATAGAGGACAGGATAATTGACTTCAAAGACTCAAAACTGGCAAGAAAAGATGGAAAAAATTGGATGGGAACTCAGGGAAATGATAGATAAAACAAAGTGCGTAAATATAAGAATCATTGGTGTCCCAGAAGGAGAAGAGAAGAGTAAAGGGCTAGGAAGAGTAGTTAAGGATATAATGGGGGGAAACTTCCCAACCCTCATAAAGGACATAAATGTATAAGTCAAAGAAGCCCAATAAACTCCAAACAGAATAAATCCAAATAGGCCTTCCCCAAGACCCATACTAATCAGTCTGTCAAATGTAGAAGAGAAGCAGAAAACCTGTAAGTGGCAAGAGAAAAACAATCTACTACATACAAAGGAAATCAAATAAGACTGTGTTCAGACTACTCAAATAGCACCCTGGAGGGGAGAAGACAGTGGTATGATATATTCAAGATCCTGAAAGAGAAACACTTCCAGCCAAGAACGCTGTACCCAGCAAAGTTGTCCTTCAAAACTGAGGGAGAGATTAAAGTTTTCACAGATGAAGAAGTCCTGAAAGTATTTGTCGACTAGAGACCTGCCCTACAAGAACTACTAAAAGGTATTCTGCTGGCTGAATAAAAAAAAGACAGGAGAGGGAGGTCTGGTGGAGGGCACAGTATTTAAGAGTAACTAAAAACTAAGGGTAATTTAAATAATACAAAGAGAAAGGGGGGAAAGAATATATAGATCTGACAAATAAAATTAAAAAGATAAGATGGTGGAATCAAGAAACACCTTTTCAGTAATAACTTTGAATGTTAATGGACTAAACTTACCAATTAAAAGACACAGAATGGCAAAATGGATTAAGAAACATAATCCAACTATATGCTGCTTATTATATACTCATCTTAGACACAAGGACACAAATAGATTGAAAGTGAAAGGATGGAAAAGATTTTCCACACAAGTTGTAACCAAAAGAAAGCAGGAGTAGCTATACTAATATCAGACAAAACAGACTTTAAGTGTAAAAACATCATAAGAGACAAAGAAGGACACTATGTACTAATTAAACAGTCAATTCACCAAGAAGATATAACATTCATAAATGTTTATGCTCCCAATCAAGGAGCTCCAAAGTACATGAGACAGACATTGGCAAAACCGTAGGGAGTGATAGATGATTCAACAATAGTAGTAGGAGACTTCAATACACCACTCTTCTCTATAGATAGAACAACCAGACAGAAGATCAACAAGGAAATAGAGAAGTTAAATAACTTGATAAATGAATTAGACCTAACAGACATATATAGGTCATTGTACCCCAAAGCAAAAGGTTATACATTCTTCTCTGGTACTCAGGGAACATTCTCTAGGATAGATCATATGCTGGGACAAAAAAACAGGTCTTCATAAATTTAAAAATAATGAAATTATTCAAAGCACTTCTCTGATCACAATGGGATGAAGCTGGACCTCAATAACCACCAAAGAAAGAGAACATTCACAAATATACGGAGATTAAATAACACACTCTTAAACAACCAGTGGGTCAAAGAAGAAATCGCTAGAGAAATAAATAAGTAGCTATCTAGAGATGAATGAAAATGAGAATGCAACTTATCAGAACTTAAGGGATGTTGGAAAAGCTGTGCTGAGAGTTTAATTTATTGCCCTAATACCTATATTAAAAAACAGGAAAGCGCAAAAATCAAGGACTTAACAGCAAACCTAGAGGAACTTGAGAAAGAACCACAACTAACCCCAAAGCAAATAGAAGAAGAGAAATGACAAAGACTAAAGCAGAGATAGGTGAATGGGAGAACAAAAGAAAAATAGAAAAAATCAATAAAACCAAAAGTTGGCTCTTTGAGAAAATCAATAAAATTGATTGGCCACTAGCAAGACTGACAAAGAAAAAAGTTGAGAGGATGCAAATAAATAAAATCAGAAATGGGAAGGAGTGTGTTACCACAGA
This sequence comes from Myrmecophaga tridactyla, assembly GCA_004026745.1. NCBI lineage: Eukaryota > Metazoa > Chordata > Mammalia > Pilosa > Myrmecophagidae > Myrmecophaga > Myrmecophaga tridactyla. The sequence goes on along the minus strand of PVIY010063471.1, from coordinate 7,803 downwards.
GCCTGAAAAATAAGAGAAATTACAGGAGGTTACTATGGACAACTATATGCCAACAAGCTAGACAACTTAGATGAAATGGACAGATTCCTAGAGATATACAAACAACTACACTGACTCAGGAAGAAATAGAAGATCTCAACAAACCAATCACAAGTAAAGAGATTCAATCAGTCATCAAAAATCTTCCTACAAAGAAAAGCCCAAGGCCAGATGGTTTCACAGGGGAGTTTTATCAAACATTCCATAAAGAACTAGCACCAATAAAACTTTTCCAAAGATATGAGGAAAAAGAAACTCTACCTAACTCATTTTATGAAGCTAATGTCATTTTAATACCAGAACTAGGTAAAGATGCAATAAGAAAGGAGAACTACAGGCCAATCACCCTAATGAACATATAGGCAAAAAATTCTCAATAAAATATCAGTAAATCGAATCCAACAGCACATTAAAAGAATTATACACCATGACCAAGTGGGGTTTATACCAGGAATGCAAGGATGGTTCAACACAAGAAAATCGATGTAATACAACGCATCAACAAATCAAAAGGCAAAAATCACATAATCATCTTGATTGAGGCTGAAAAAGCATTGGACAAAATTCAGCATCCTTTTCTGATAAAAGCACTCCAAAAGATAGGAATCAAAGGTAACTACCTCAATATGATAAAGGGATTATATGAAAAACTGATAGCCAGCATTGTACTCAATGGAGAGACTGAAAGACTTCCCCCTAAGATCAGGTAAAAAGCAAGGATGCCAACTGTCACCACTATTATTCAACATTGTGCTAGAAGTTCTAGCTAGAGCAATCAGGCAGGACAAAGAGATAAAAGGCATCCAAATTGGAAAGGGAGAAGTAAAACTCTCATTCTTTGTAGATGGTATGTCACTATACTTGGAAGATCCTGATAAATCTACAGCAAAGTTACTTGAGCTAATATACAAATTCAGAAAGGTGGCAGGATATAAAATTAATGTGAAAAATCAGTAACATTTCTATACACAAGCATTGATCTAGCTGAGGAGTCAGTTAAGGAAAAATTACATTCAAAATAGCAACTAAAAGAATCAAATACTGAGGAAAGAACTTAACTAGGGACATAAAGGACTTGTACACAGAAAATTACATAACATTGCTAAAAGAAACCAGAGGAGACCTAAATAGGTGGAAAGACTTCCCTGCTCATGGATAGGAAGGCTAAATATAATTAAGATGTCAATTCTCCCCAAATTGATCTACAGATTCAGCACAGTACCAATCAAAATTCCAACACTCTTCTTTGAAGATTTGGAAAAGCTAACCACCAAATAGATCTAGAAGGTAAAAAGACTCCAAATAGCAAAAAGTATCCTAAAAAAGAAGAAAGAAGTGGGAGGATTAACATTCCCTGACTTTAAAACCTATTATAAAGCCACAGTGGTCAAAACATGGTACTGGGTGGGCCATGGTGGCTAAGCAGGCAGAGTTCTCACCCGCCATGCCTGCATCACAGGTTCGGTTCCCGGTACCTGCCCATGCAAACAAACAAACAAACAAACAAACAAATAAACAGAAACAGCATGGTACTGGTACAAAGGCAGAAGCATTGGCCAATGGAATCAAATTGAGAGCACAGAACTAGACCACCAAATCTATGGTCAACTGATTTCTCACAAGGCCTCCAAATCCTCTGAACTGGGACAAAATAGTCTTTTCAATAATTGGGAATTGAAGAACTGGATATCAATAGCCAAGAGAATGAAAGAGGAACCCTATCTTACACCCTACACAAAAATTAACTCAAAGTAGACCAAACACCTAAATATAAGAGCTAGGACCATAAAGCTTCTAGAAGAAAATGTAGGGAAACATCTTCAAGAACTAGTAATAGGAGGTAGCTTCATAAACTTTACAACCAAAGAAGAAGCAACAAAAGAAAAAATAGATAAATGGGAACTCCTCAAAATCAAATGGTTTGGCACCTCAAAAGACTTTGTCAAAAATGTGAAGAGGCAATCAACTCCAAAAATATTTGGAAATCACATATCAGGTAATGGTTTGATTTCCTGTATATACAAAGAAATCATACAACTCAACAACAAAAGAACAAATAATCCGATTATAAAATGGGCAAAGATATGAATAGGCATTTTTCTGAAGAACAAATACAGATGGCTCAAAAGCGCATGAAGAGATGCTCATTTTCACTGGTTATAAGGGAAATGCAGATCAAGACTACAATGAGATACCACCTCACACTATAAGAATGGCCACTATTAAACAAACTGGAAACTATAAATGTTGGAGAGGATGTGGAGAAATTGGGACACTTACGCACTGCTGGTGGGAACGTATAATGTTGCAACCACTATGGAAGACTGTTTTGTGGTTCCTTAGGAAACTCAATATCGAGTTGCCCTATGACCCAGCAATAGCACTACTTGGTATATACCCAATAGAGCTGAAAGCAATGACATAAATAGACATTTGCACACTAATGTTCTTAGCCACATTATTCACAATCGCCAAAAGATGGAAACAAACCAAACGCCCATATACAGATGAGTGGATCAACAAAAATGTGGTATGTACATGCAATGGAATATTATGCAGCAGTAAGACAAAATGATGTCCTGAAGCACATGTCAAGATGGATGAGACTTGAGGACATAATGCTGAGTGAAATTAGGCAGACACAAAAGGATAGATACTGTATGATTCCGCTTTTATGACCAGCATAAAGGTATAATCAGAGGTTTATTATACAGAATATAGGGGACTTAGAGATATAAAGAAGCTTGAGATGGGTGACCCGTAAACTAATGAGGTTGAACTACCATGTAAGAGAATAGATAGGAGTGAAGTGATTCTCTAGTGGGTCTAGAAGTAATATTACCATATTGAAGATGAGCAAGATTGAAAGGGGTTCTATAGACCTATGTGTCTCACTGATTCACACTAGAAATATGAATGAGTTCCCATAAGAATTACTTCTACGATATGATTTTTGTATAAAGACTGTTTAAGTCCTGGGTACAGGGGAAAGACTGCAAACCTATGTTAAAAAGGAAACCATCAGCACTACCACAGCAACAGCAGAGGTAAACAATGGGGGGAGGGACGAGAGATAAGAGGACCTTTAGATCTCCTATTTGGTGAGGGGGTGTTTATCAGTTTTCTGTCTCTTGGGAACAATGCAATTATCTAGAATTGAGAATGTTGATGGACTGTGGACTTTCAGCCTTTTACATGATGACCGACGAATGCAGGTGGCTGAAGGATACTGATGGAGAAGTAGATTGGCGAGCGATGGTGTATACTTATGAATGAAGGATGTGCTGCTACCAAAAAGTCGTGAGGTATGCAGCGGTGTGAATGAACATGTGAGTGATTTGGTGAGACAAAATAAGCCAGAAACAAAAGGACAAGAATGGCATGGTCACCTTTAGAAAATACTTATAAGAAAACAGGGGCCTAGACTGTAAACTTTTAGAGCAGACACATTAAGTCCGGAGTGGTGATTATTATTTTTGGATTTTCAGAGGCTGTTTTATATATGTAACTGATATTTAGAGAAAAGAACAAAGCCAAACAGGTTGGGTTAAAGTAATTCAAAACATAGGGGTAAGGAAGATAAATGTGTATATTTTAGAACCATGTATACTCTTTGAGACCAAGGGAAAAAAGGTTTATTTGATCTGGAACTGAAATTTTCTGTAGGGCATAATCTAATTCAACCTATCTGTATAACTCATTTGAACAACTGAAACACAGGAAGCACAGAATAAGAAAGAGGTCCTTTAATCCGGTATAGATTATTGTAATGCCTGGAAACATCCTAGAATATATTAAGCAGATAATCAAAAAGTATTGGCAAAGTCCCATGAGGGAGGGAAGAAAGACTATGGAACTATTAAACCTTACCATCAGGGAATCACCTGATACTGAGTCAAACTTTAGGGATATCTAAATCAATAGGCCACACCCTCGATCATGAGGTTTACTCTTGTGAAGCTTATGTAGGTAGTGGAGAAGCTTAGATTATCTATGGGCTTGCATAAGAGTTACTTCTGGAGGAACTCTGTTGTTGCTCAATTGTGGTCTCAGCCTTTCTAAGCCCAATTCTGCAAGTGAAATCATTGCCCTTCCCCCTACGTGGGACATGACATCCAGGGATGAAAGTCTCCCTGGTGACATGGGAGAGAACTCTCAGGGATGAATCCAGACCTGGCACCATGAGATCAACAATTACATCCTGACCAAAAGGGGGAATAGAAGTGTAATTAATAAAGTATCAGCGGCAGAGAGAGTTCAAGAGTAGAGAGGCTACTGTGGAGGTTGCTCTTACACAAGCTTCAGGTAGACCTTGCTACCTATCATAACCTGCCAACCCCCAAACAGGACCATTCCAGCCAATCCTAAAGAACACCTAGGGCAATATATAAGATTGCATAAGGGTTCCAGGTACTAGAGTAACTTTCCAGAAACCTATAACCTCCAGATGGGTCCCTGGTCCAGATAAATCCTGAAACCTAGCCCAACCTCTCTAGAACATCAGATAGTTCCATCTTCCTACCCCATATTAGTGACAGAGCCTTCCAATATCAAAAATTTAGAATTGTCATAGCCCAAACAACCCTAAAGAGAGGTATGGAAAGATCAAAGTTGATGGTGAAATTATACATAGAAGATAGGACTAAACAAATGAATATGAATGCTGAATCATTAAATTGATATCTCTTTTGGTCTCTAGTATTTTAGAGCAGCTAGAAGTAAAAACCTAACATTGTGAAATTGTAACCCATGTCAAAGCCTGAAATATGTTCTACAACTAATTGTGGTGCTGTGCTTTGAAATTTATAGCTTTTTTGTATATATGTTATTGTTCACAAAAAAGAAGGAAAAAGAGTCTATTGTGATGATTAAAAAAGTATTTAAGCCCTCTAGCCTCCTATATTCTGGAGCAGCTAGAAGAAAAAATATGAGAGGATGTATGGTAGCCAATGACAAACTCTTGGATCTGTCCTGTAACCACTTGTTGAAGAGTGCTTTGAAAACCATTGCTTTTTTATATCTTTGCTTTGTACATATGTTATACTATACAATAAAAAAAATGTTAAAAAAGATTAGTATTGACGCAGCAATTTTCTTACCAGCTCTGCTGGTTTGAAATGATGTATGTACCCTAGAAAATCTGTGTTTTAATCCTAATCCCATTTTCTAAATGCAGCTGCTTCTTCTAATCCCTATTCAGCTCTGTATGTTTGAAATTGTAATTAGATCATCTCCCTGGAGATGAAATTTAGTCAAGAGTGGTTGTTAAACTGGATTAGCTGAAAGTTTGTCTTCATCCATTTAGGTGGGTCTTGATTAATTTCTGGAGTCCTATAAATGAGGGAACATTTTGGAGAATGAGAGAGATTCAGAGAGGGCAGAGAATGCTGCAGCACCACAAAGCAGAGAGTCCACGAGCCAGTGACCTTTGGAGATGAAGAAGGAAAATGCCCCCCGAGGAGCTTCATGAAACTGAAAGCCAGGAGAGAAAGCTAACAGATGAGACCGTGTTGGCCATGTGCCCTTCCAGCTGAGAGAGAAGCACTGACTGTGTTCACCATGTGCCTTCTCACTTGAGAGAGAAACCCCAAACTTCATTGGCCTTCTTGAACTGAGGTATCTTTTCCTGGATGCCTTAGATTGGACATTTCTATAGACTTGTTTAATTGGGACATTTTAAATGTTTAAAATTGGGACATTTTAATCAGCCTTAGATCTGTAAACTAGCAACATATTAAATTCCCCTTTTTAAAAGCCATTCTGTTTCTGGTATATTGGATTCTGGCAGCTAGCAAACTAGAACACCAGCCAAACACCACCACATGAAACTAAAACAAAGCAAACTTTTCTCTTTGTGAGAAACTAAAAGGAGAGGAAGGAACCCTAGTTTCCTAGTCATTCTTCTATCTGGAGAACTTGAATGTCAGTGTTTTCCTTAGAAATGGATGAAAGAAGGAGTAAGTAAAGAGCATGGAGATCATTTCTCCCACCTCTGCTAAGTTCATAACTTCTTCTAGAATAGTTTTCTCTTGAAAATGCTGTAACTTTATGCCATATTCCAGTTTCAAAGGCATAGTGAATGCTATAGATTAGGCCTGACTCAGGGATCTGCTCCATCACTCATGGAGTAAAAGGCTCTGAGCAATGTCCTTCACCCCTTTAAGGCCAAGTTTATGCAACTGTAAAAGTAAGATACTAATGCATAGTCTGTTGGCCTATTACAAGTTTAGTGAAGTGTGAGGTGTGTCCCAATTTGAGTCTTAGTGGAATTTTCACTTAGTGGAATAAATAGCTCATCGTGTCTAGCCAACTGTCTGCCAAACCCTCCATAAGCTAATTGGAGCAGAGGCTGAGAGGTATCCCATGAGAGGATCCAAGCTCAGTTAACCGCTGGGTTCAGATACATGTGGGCATGTCTGGTGAACTGGCAGGGTTGTTTTGTTTAAGTGCAGTTATTTTGAGATAGAGTCACATACCATATAGTCACCCAAAGTATACAATCAACAGCTCACAGTACCATCATCATATAGTTGTGCATTCATTCCCACAATTTTAGAACATTTCCATTACTCCAAATAAATAAAAATAAAAAAATTAAAAAAAAACTAAAACATCCCCTACCCCTTATCCACCTGTATAATTTATTCTTTTGTCTTTATTTTCTTACTCACTTGTCCATAACTGGGTAAAGGGAGTGTCAGTCACAAGGTTTTCACAATCACATGGTCACACCCTAAAAACTATAGTTATATAATCATCTTCAAGAACCAAGGAGGGTGGACCATAGTTCAACAGTTTTAGGTATTTTCTTTTAGCTATTTTAATACACCAGAAACTGAAAAAGGATATCTAAATAATGCATAAGAATAACCTCCAGGATAACCTCTTGACTCTATTTGAAATCTCTTAGCCTCTGAACCTTTATTTTGTTTCATTTCTCTTCCCCCTTTTGGTCAAGAAGGCTTTCTCAATCCCACGATAACCAGGGCCAGGCTCATCCCTGGGAGTAATGTCCCATGTAGTGGGGAGCGTAGCAAGTTTATTCACAGAGTTGGCTTAGTGAGAGAGCTGACAAGGTTTTTATGATAGAAATCTCTGCAGAGAAGCCAAAATTCCTTGGGAATAAAAGAATTCATGTTAAATGAAAATAGAAACAAGCATCGAAAAGCAAAACTACAATAGCAATAGCAATACCCAAGCCTCAGTTTTGGGAATGAAATGGGGGGGGGTCACAAAAATCTATTCAATCAGCAACTAAGAGCTTCCTGTGGGAAAAATAACTTTGAGCTTCAGTGGAGCTATGGACCATGAATTGGCCCACTGTCTTCAGAATGATGTCTGCTATTCAGAGTGTCTCCTGACCCAACACAAGTAGGAGTGGAAGGAGAGATCACAACTAAAATAATTTCTTTTAAAACCCTAGCATATTGGGGGTGCAAGGGTAGTTCAGTGGTAGAATTTTCACCTGCTACGTGGGAGACCCAGGTTTAATTCTCAGTTCATGCACTTACCCAAAAACAAACAAACAAAAACAAACCAAACAAACAAATGAAAAACCAACCAAACAAACAAATTCAACAAATGGTGCTGCAATAACAGGATAATCATGTGGAAAAATAGTCAAATGTGACCCTGCCATACAGCATACAAAAAAAACCCAAACAAACCCTAGCATATATTCTGGCAAAGCCATCATGCTTTGTGATGTTTCCAACACTAAGTAACCCACAAAGGAGAGAAAAACATTTTATTCCACTGTGCTAC
>PVIY010063470.1:0-10486 GCA_004026745.1 Myrmecophaga tridactyla | reverse complement strand
CCTGCGCCTTCTGCAGCTGCTGCAGGTAGAGCTGTACTTGCATGGAGGTGAGGGGTGGGGCAGGAGGCTCCTCGTCCTCCAGCAGCACCTGAGGTGGCTGGGCCAGGGGCGGCTGGGGAAGCAGAGGCGGCTGGGCCAGGGCAGGAGACACAGCCGGCGGCCGTGCGGGCTTGGGGGGCAGGGCGGCGGCTCGGTTGCTGGGCCGTGATGGCTGCTGAGGCAGCGCGTTGTGCAAAGCTGCAAGGACAGAGCCACAGACAGTGAGGCCCCCTGCCCACACCTACAACTGGTGTTCCTTGACCCAGCAATCTTTCCCACCTCCCCTGCTTCCCACCAAATCCAGGTTCAAGACCAAGTCTCCAGCAAAAATCCAAGGCCTGGGGTCCCCTCGTGCTCTGTTCCCCCAGATTCTCCGGGCCTTTTAGCTGCTTCTCCAGCCTGGGAGACTCCTTTTCCTCCTTGGCCAGCTGCTCACACTCACCCTCAGTTCTCAGCACAGACAAACCTCCCCCAAATCCCAGTTGCACAACATCACCATGACCCCTCACCGCCCACCCCTGGCTCCAGGGAGGCATGCCTATGGGGGTGAGTGTGCCTCCCCTCTGCACAGAGAGGTAGAGGGCAGAGGGCCCTGACCTTCCCACTGGATGTGATGCCTGGCCCCGGATGCAGCGAGGAGGGCGCAGTCTCCACGCGTTTCCTGCCTCAACCCTGACAGCCCCTGACAGCCCCTACCACCCCGACATTCAGAGACACGGAAACCGAAGCAGGCCGAGGCAGAGAGCCAGCACCTGGCCGGGCCCCGGTGGCTCACCTGGAGGAGAGACCACGGTGTGCTGGTTGAGAGGGGGCGGAGTGCTGTGCTCTGGGGGCTGGGGCAGGTGTGGGGGCAGTTCAGGTGGCGGGAGGTGCAGGATGGGCTGGGTGAAGTGGCCGACAGGGTCGTAGACGCTGCCTGGGAGCTGCGGCTCCAGGACGGGCACCTGGGCAGCCAGGAAGGGTGGGGGCGAGGCCTTCAGGGTGGGGGCTGCCTGCTGTGGCAAGGAGGGTGGGGGCGGCGGGGGCTGCTGTTGCGGGGGTGGAGGGGGCGGCGGCGGCGGCGGCGGCGGCACAGGAGCAGGGGCCTGCTGCATCTGTGGATGGTGGTGGTGATGGTGCTGCAGATGGACAGACAGACAGGGTGGCGTCAGACTGGCAGGACTATCAGGCCAAACCCAGGGTACCTGAGCGTCCCCAAGAGCAAGTGGCCACTGGCTTGGTGGACGGAGGACAGAGACCACGTACCTTCTTCTGCTCCCTTGCCGGATGCCCCCTCTTTTTGGACTTTGGTGCCAACTCTGCAGAGAAAGAGAAAAGGTTGTGAGACTCTGGGAGAGACGTGTGCAAGCCAGCCCTGGGTGCAGAGAGAGCAGAAAACAGAGCAAGCTTGGGAGGAGGGCTTGGCAGGTGGGGCCCTGGATCCTGGGGCTCCAGCTCTGAGAATCTGAGGATGCAGGGCTGAGACGTCGCACGATCCTTCCCTGCATGCTTCGGACCCCCAGCCACAGCACAGGAGGGCACACGGGCCTCCTGGAAGCACAGCCTGGAGACCCAACCCCAGGCCACGGGCAGGGACTGAGCCTGCACCCGTGTGCTTTGGTTCCCAAAACACTCTGTCTCAGAAAGACCTGAGATACTGAGGATGATGATGCCCACTGGATGGATAACGGAGGCACAGGGAAGTTGCCCAGAATCATGCAGCTAAAAATCCAGCCACACCAAGCCTTGGAAGGCCCTGCCTCTGGGTCTGCTCCTTTCCATCTCCCAAGGGGATGTGAAGACGGGCTGTGGGGGATCAAGCCCCATATGCTGCCTGCAGGGGCCACAGCCACGGGACGAGAGCCTCCTGGGTGAGAACAGCTGGCTGGTGGGAATGCCATGAGGACCTGGTGTGACCACCCCAGGGAAGGGAGGAAGGAAGCTGCAGCCAAGGCGACAGGCCTACAGAGTCCCTGCTCCAGTATAGGCAAGGCCCTTCCGGGCAGCCTCTGCACCGGCTCAGCGGGGTGGTATGGAAGAGGCTGGTGGACACGCCCCTGGGCGGGCCTGCCCATAGAGGCCCACACTAATGCTAAGGAACTGCAGCCAGACGAGCACCCGCCCCCTCCAAGCCCCACTGCTCAGAGCTTGCTTGGCCCGGCTTTCCCCAAGCCCTGAGACTGTGTGCCGGGCCCTGCTGCTGGTGCTGGAGAGCACAGGCTGCAACCAAAGTGAGGTGACTTCTGCTCGGGGCTGCTTCTGTGACACTCATGGTCCTCCAGGGCCAGGGGGTGGGTGGAAAGGGGCCCGCACAGGTTCACTGCTCTATGCAAGAGGCCTGATGCCGGAACAGACCCCAACAGCAACGGGCACACAGTACTGCACGCATGGCAGCAGCACCTGGGCACACGTGGGCACAGGGGTGGGGTTTAACCCCAAAGCTGAACTCCAGAGGTGCCTAGAGACTCGACCTGTGACTCTTAGGTAACCCTGCACCCCTGGGGAGGAGGACGCTCCTGTGTGCACGTGTGGAATGGGGCAGTTGGGGTGCTTTTGTGGAACCACAGGGTGCCGGGGCAGAGGCTGGATTTAACCATGTCGGAGACAGCCCTGTGCATGAGGCCACGGCCTCAGAGGTCATCTGAGGAGAGGGGGAAAGGCTCGGGACCTTCTCTCCAGGATGGGGCCTTCTCCCCACATGGATCCCCAGACAGAGAAATAGGGGCAGATGGTGCCAGGGGGGCTGGGGACAGGCTGGGAGGTGCAGGACAAGGTGAGACTGTGGCTGGGAGAAGACTGAGGATAGGGAGCGTGCTCGGAGGAAGGCTGCCAGGGCCTGTTCTGCGCAGCACCGTTAGACTCGGGGCACCGCTAAGAGGACAGGGCAGGAGTGCCCAGTCCATGACACACCAACCCCAAGACGCCACCCACAGCTCCCTAAGAAGGGTTACATGGAGATGACCTTAAGTGCTGTGAGATCTTTATTCCATGACAATCTTGAACTCAACACAAATTTCAGCTTTACATAGGATGGCAATTGTACAAAGAATCACAAAGTTTCTGTGAAGTCTGGTTGAAACACTGATTCCGCCGCCCTTCCCTGGCCCCCACTCAAGCGAAGGAGGTGGGATGGAGGAGGCAAGGCAGGGCAGAGGAGAGCAGCCTGGACTGAACTACCTGGGAGGCCCTGAGCAGCAGCCAAGTTGGGGACAGGGACTAAGACAGGACACACCTGAAACTGAGGTCTAACACACATCAAGTCCAAAGAGCTTTCACCTTCAGGGGGCCCAGAGCTTTCTCTGCCAGAGAGGAGCCTCAGGCACAAAGTCGTGGTGCCCCAGGCAGCGGGATACAGGCTGTGTGCAGGGAGGGGTGGGGCAGGCCCAGCACCCTGGGACCCATGTAACCACGAGTTCCCAGACAACGTAATTCTTTCCAGAGAGACAATGCCAGCCACTTTCCCCATGGTTCTGTGGGAGCCTCAGGGCACCAAGCTGCACCCACCCTGGTCGGCCATGCTGCTCTGAGAACACTCAGGCACAGGCCAAACGGCAGCTCAAAATAGTCTGTTCATGTTTGGCAACTGCAGCGGCCTGGCAGCCGACCGCCCTGAGGCCAAGGAGCAGCCCCAAGGGCTGCCTATGGCCAAATGACCCCCCCCCACCCCCAGCCTGCTCCAGGCCCAACGTAGGGTGGACAGGCTTCAGGGAAGGGCCTGGGAGAAGCTCTCCAAGACATGATGCTGGTCCTTAGGGGGCTTTCACATCAGGCAGTTTTCTGCTGAGAAGCTAGGTTCATGACTTAAAAAGGGCTGGTGTTTATTTTTAGAGTAAAAACGCCTGTTCGATGCCTCCAGAAGGGACACAGCAGTGTGGCCACCCACCCGGCTCTTCCTCCCCTGGTGGCTGCTGCATGTGGGGGGGACAGGAGACGTCCCACCTTGGAGGCGAGCCACAGGTGGTCCTAGTGGTGGGGGAAGAGACGAGTCCTGGCCCAGCCAGGAGGTGGGGCCAGCGCGCCAGCACAGACACCGCAGCCTGGGCCAGGTGTGGGATGCCTCACCCCTGCCTGGAAGCTGGGTTCAAGGGGCGCAGAAGGTGCAGCCCACTTCTACCCTCCAGGAGAGGGCTGGAGAAGCAGCACGGGAGGCACTTTCCCCGTGGGACCTGGGAGAAGAGGCCAAAGAAGTTGGGAGAATGCACAACAGGTTAACTTAAGCTTCCAGAAAGAACCGGGACTGTCAAGAGAAGGAGGACTTCCAGAGGCTGTGGGTCAGCTGTGGCAGGGGACAGCCTCACAGGCACCAGAGAGAAGGTGTAGTGCCTCCGAGTGGCCAGGGGGCCTCGCCGCCAAAGCCCCGTGCTCGTTTGGGAAAGCTCTAGATGTTAAGAGTTCTTCCTTAAGGCGGAATGAAATCTTCCCTTGACTAATGTCAGTGCAAGGTCCTGGCGGGAAGCAGTTAGGTCCGGAGTCCCGGGGAAAGAGGGAGGATGAAGAGGGAGCACACCCGGCAGGGGCTCTGCCCTGGAAGCAGCACTACCCGAGGGGAGTGGGGATTTTCATCGCCCACCCAGAGGCCCCGGCGAGCAGGGGGGCCGAGCGGGACAGGAAGACACGGCCACCCAGGGAGGCTCCGGGATGCCGCCAGCCAGCCAGCCTGCTCGAGATTTAATCCACCCCCGGGACAGGCCCACGGCTCTGAGGAATTTCATAACTTGATGGAGTCCTGGCCCTTTCACGGAGGAAAATGGACTTAAGCTATAGCTTGCTGGGAAGGAATCTGGAACTGAAGACCGTTTTTATTAAGAGTCCGTGTCCAGTGATTAGGCGGGACCTACATAGAGGGAGAAAGAAACCAGCGTAAGAGAGACGCGGGCACCGGGCCGCCCCAGTCCTACAGTCGGAGGCCTGCGAGGCGTCTGGGCCCCCGTGGCTGGGTCCAGAGCAAGCCCCACTTCCCCGGCACAGTGCAGGCTTCACCGCTCACGGGCTTCTTCAGACTGCCTGGAGCCTGAGCAGGGCTCTGGGCACAAAAGCAGCCTGCAGGCCCATCCTGGGTGCAGGATCACTGCCTCCAGTGGCAGTCTGTAGGTGCCACTTTCCTCAGGGGCCGAGCAGCACTGCCGGGCCTGCCCACTCACTCTCGGCCCTGGAACCCTAGCGTGCCATGCTAACCCTACCAGGCGCCTCACAGACTCCAAGTTCACCTCCCTTCAGCTGTCTGGCCTTGGGGAGGGGAACACTGGCCCTTCGGGGGGTGGGGGTGGGGAACAAGACCCTGGCCTGTGCAGAGTAAGGGGAGCAGTCCCTCACCCCCGAAAGGAACTCAGAGTGTAAGACCTCTCGCTGAAAGGCAGAATGGGCTAAAGGCCTCACCCCCACATTCTTGCAACTTCCAAGAAACAACACAAACTATAAAAAGAGGATTCAATTATATAAGCTTCTAAGAAAAAGAAATTTTAAAAATAAATAAAAGCAACACTTACGCCCTCTTTTTCCAGGGCAACCCACCCCCTCCCCGTGGCCGCAGCTGACCAGGGCATGGCAAGTTGAGGTGGTGCCCCTGCACACCCCCTGCGCGTGAGAGCTCACGCGTGGGAAAGCCGCGCCCACTCGGCCTTGTTCCCGAGGCTGTGAAGTCCCAGAGCCCCTCCAGCTGCAGCCCTGGGGACCCTGGGGACAGGGAAGTGGAGGCTGCTGGTCTGCTAGGAACGCACCCTGGCCTCCATCTGCACTTTCAAGCTCAAATCTTTCCAAAACATCTAGCATTCCTCTTTCCTCTGGAGCTATTAAGAAACACCCACACACTCCAGCCCTGGGAAAAGGAAACTGGGGACCAAAATAGCTGGAGAGTGCCCTGCAGCAGCCAAAAGCTAGGTCCTAGTCCAAGAGAACCTCCCTCCTCCCCGAACCCACCGGGTAGCTGAGGGGCCATGGGGGGGGGGGGTCCCTGAGAACATCTGACCTGTGCCCCCAACCCAAAAAGCCCTGTGACTGGCCCCTGGGAAGAGGGGGATGCCAGCACCATGATGAGGTGAAAGCTGGAGGCAAGTCCTTAGACGTGCTCAGCCCACGTGCCAGGCAGACCGATCCCAGCACTGGGGACAGCTGGGCCATAGCCACCAGTCCGGCCTATCCTCCCCCACCCTCAGCTCCAACTGTGGAGAATATGCGCTCCAGGAAAGGCCACGCTCCAAGTCACGGCTGGACAGGAGGCCGTGGGGGAGATCTGAGCAAGTACTGCTCCAGGATGGCCTAAGATCAGCTGGGGAGAAAGTTGTCCCTCTCCACTATCTACCAGCTCCTGGGCCGTGATCCACCCTGAGACTCCAAGAGGCGTCCAGCACCATGTTTGTGACTGCCCCCCACATCCCCTGTCCCAATTCGGTGCCTTTGTTCAGTTTCTTTTAGGGATTCATGTCCTGGGGCTGTGTCAGCAGAACTGACCCTTAGTATGAGAGACAAAAGTAGGCCGAATGGAATCACAGACAGGGAAGGCAAAACTATTAGACTGCAAAAGATCAAAGGGAAATACCTTTGATGCCCCCGGTTGCCCCTGCCTGCTCCCCAAGGGAGAACTGCCTGTAACTGGACACAGAAATATGGCCACCCGGCTCATCTATCCACCCACCACAGAGCAGCAGCCGAGGGGGCAGGTGGCCTGCTCAGGGGAGAAAGGACAGGTCTGCTGTGTGAAGTAGAAGTTGGGGGATTTAGGGGCACCCACACTGGGGCTGACAACGTCGGAGCCGCATGTACAGAACACAGGCAAAGGCGTACTCCTGCGGGGGCACCCGGACAGACAGCCCGCTGGGCATAGAAGGGAGGACTCTGGTCAGCAGGGGGACTGAGGGGCCAGGCAGTCAGAAGACAAGGAGGCACCAGGACGAGGGTGAGGCCAGAGCGAGGCAGTCTCCTCCTGCCAGGACAGTAGCTCCTGGGGCTTGTTGTACCCTCCTCCCTCTTTCTTTACAGAGGGAAAAGAAAAGAAAAGAAAAGAAAATGATCTCAGCAGCAGCAGAGAGAGCTGCAGGCAGCGCGGGGTCATGCCCAAGGCCAGGCGCAGACTGTCAACCACTAGGGCCTGGCCGCACAGGAAGTGAAGAGAAGAGCTAGTCACCACCAGGAATGCTAATCAGGCCCAAGAACACAACGGATCAGCAGGCTGGGGTGGCTAAGCCCAGCCCTCCAGGGCAGGCGTGGGCTCCACCTGCTGGTCCATGGAGAAAAGAGCAACACTGGGGATGGCTTTGGGGTGCTGGTGGGGAAGCCTCGGTGTGGGCCAGGCCTGCACAGCTTTCATGTCATTTGGCCTGTCAGCGCAGGTGGAAGTTCTGGAGACGCGCGCAGCCCTCCCCAGAGGAGCCCCCCACCCCCGACCCGGCACACACACCCCAGTCACAGGAAGAGGAACAGAGAGAAGACCGGGAAGCACCCACACCCGTGTGCCCACAGCCTGGAGCGGCGGGTGCCACTCCCCCAGCTAGAAGGCAACTCCCTAGCCTCCTCGGCACAAACAGCTCACGTTATTCCGCTGACAGTTGAGATAGGGTTTTCGCTCGCTTCCTATCAGGACAGACCAGAGTCAGGGCAGCGCACAGTCCCACCGTGGGCTCATGCCCCTTGATCCTGCCTCTGCCCGGCTGCAGCCCACCAGCCCAGGGCTCCCTGCCTGTCCTCAGCACACTAGGGGAAGGGGTTGGTCAGCAGGCTACCGGGAGCCAGGACTCCTTTCTCCTTCCGCTACGGGTGGGGCTGAGTGTCCCAATATGGGGAAGAGAGAGCCTCCATGTGGTTCCTGGCACCTCTGCCTGCCCCGTCTCTTGCACCAAGCTGCCGCCCGGAGGTGGGCTCTGCCAGGACCCAAAGAGAAAAGAGAGGGCTGTGAGAAGCCCAGGACCACATGTGCATGGCGGACAGAGCCAGGGGCACCCACAAGGGAAGTAAGGGGCCTGCTGGGCTAGCCCCTTGACTTACGCCTATGACCGCGACTTGGGGATGCAGAGCAGCCTCTGAGGCAAGCAGGGTGGCCACATCTAGGTGAGCACCGCCCCCCGCCCCCCGGTCCCAGCCGCCGCAGTAGGGGCTAGTCACCAAAACCCAGGGTCTGCCCTCCCAGCTCTGGCCTGGAGCAAGGTGGTGCGAGGGCCCTCTAGAGAGCAGGCAACTACTGGAGAGAGAAGGCTGCGCCAAGCCCGGGTAGAGCAAACACAGCAGATGGAAGGATGGATGAAGAGCGCGCGTAGTTGTTGTGGCCACGTCTCTGGAGACGGGCTGAGCTGGTGCCAAGCACCGCCCCAGCAGGCAGGAGAAGGGCACAAAGTGCTCTGAGCATGAGACCCCTGACCTGTTTCGGAGTCTTCGCTGTCTGAGGAGCTGGACTCGCTCGTGCTCTCCGACTCCGAGGACGAGAAGCCCTTGACCTTGGAGGAGCCAGCGATCACATCGACCTTCTCGGCTGCAAGCAGAGTCACAGGCCAGTGTCAGGAGGGCCCTGGAGGCAGCTGCCAGCCGCACACACCTGCAACCCACCCGGGTCCCCCAACCACACACAGGCCAACGGGGGCTCGTGCCGGACTCCTGAGGCCTCATCTCTCCTGACACGTGTTTATCAAGGACTTGAGCTATGCTGAGGGGTGTCTCCCCAAGACAGAGCAAGACCAGTGCCTCAGGCCTGTCTCTGGGTGCTGCCCCAAGCGTGCCCTGCCACTGTCCCTGCCTCCCAGCCCTGTTCCCCAGTGGCCAAGGCAACTTTGGGGGGAGCCTCAGCTGCAGACAGCAGTGGTGAACAGGTCTGGCCAGCAGGCACAGAGAAGTCCCTGGCCCACAAGAGTCTGCACCCAGGATGTGGCGACGCCTGCTGGGGAGCTCGGCTGGCCAGCCCCGCCCTCCCGCACCTTGTGGCCTCCGCTTCTTGCGCAGGCAGGACGTGACATAGCGCTCCAGCTCCCGCAGCGTGGACGGCTTCAGGGTCTCGAAGTCGATCTCGATCTCGTCGGGGTTGGAGTTCTTGAGCGAGGGCTCACGCGACTGGATGATGTGCACCACGCGGCCCAACTTCTCGCCCGGCAGCTTGTTGATGTCCAGGCTCAGCTGCCGCTTCTCCTCGTACGACATGGGCTTGCACTTGTCCTCCTCATCTGACTCGTCCGCGGGGGGCGGCTTGCTCTTCACAGGCACGGGCTCCTTCTTGCTACGAGGGGACCAGATGGGCCCTGTCAAGGGGGACCCTCTGCGGCAGCCGGGGACCCGTTCCCTGCCGCCCCCAGCATCCCTGCCTAGCTCTCTACAGCGTGCTGCAGTTCTGCGACCCAACAGCCCGCCCCGTCCTTGCTCAGCGCTGTGAGTGGCAAAGCTAAGCCCAGAAAAACACCCAGAGCCTAGTGGCGCCCGGGACAAGCATGCCAGCCGCGGAGGTACTCAGGAGGAGGGAGCGGGAGGCTGACCTGGCACTGCTGCTGCCGCCGCCACCGCTGTTTTTCTTGGCTCTCTTGGGAGGAGGCTCCTTGGCTTTGCTCTTCTTGTTCTCCTCCACTTCCTCTTTCCTTTTGTGCTTTTCCTTCTTCTTTTCCTTCTTGTCTTTTTCCTTCTTCTTTGGTTTGTTCTGCTGGGGCTGCGAGAGGGCTGCAAGCTGTTCGTGCACGGCCTTGAGCTGAGGATGAGACGAGAGGTGCTTAGTTAGGGCCTCCTTCCCACACGGTCAACGAAGAAGCCCTGGTGCCGGGAGGGGCCTCGGGCTCTGTTGTGACCTGCCCTCTCAACCCTACACCTACTGTCCATGCTCCCAGGGCCACCAGGGCCTCCTGCCAGAGGAGCAGCCATTCTGGCCCCAGAAACAGGGCCCCAGGAGGCCAGCAGACCCCTGTGTGGCCTGCACAAGAGAGATACTCAAGCAGCCCAGAAGAGATGGAAACCTGGGCTCAGCCTCTCTCAAGATTCAGAGGCCCCTGCGCAGAAAGCGATGGAGCCTGCCACCTGAGCACGTGTGCACCCACGCCTCAGGGCGCCCCTGGGGAAGGCGGTCTGGCCCGCAGGTGTGCAGGGACTGAAAGCTGACTCTTGGTGCCTGAGCACACACACATGCACCCACGCCTAGGTCACCCCTGGGGAAGACGGCCCGGCCCGTGGGTGTGCAGGGACTGAAAGCTGACTCTCAGCACCTAGCGCTCTGGCCAGCAGAATGAGCGCAGACCGTGCCCTCACCTGCTCCTGCAGCTCAGCCAGACGCTGCGCCCGTTCCTCTTCTGAGTCGTCAGTTGAACTGTCACTGTCCGAGGAGCTGTCGCTGCTGCTGTCGCTGGAGGAGGGTGGGGCCACGACCTTGGTAGGGGGTGGCACAGCCGGGGAGGAGACAGCCACCACAGTCTCCTCAGGCTCATCCGGCATCTTGGCAAAGCGCATCTCAAACACGTCCTGGGGAGGGGTGTCAGGCCATGAGGGTTGCTGAGTGCTGGGGTGGGGGTGGGGG
>PVIY010063469.1:0-10487 GCA_004026745.1 Myrmecophaga tridactyla | reverse complement strand
GTGAGGTTCCCATTCTTCTTTCTTGGTAAGGAGTGTCTTTTATTTTGAGGCTATCATTTATTTTTATTCTTAGGTAATGGGGAAATGTCTTTTATTTTATAAAATGATCATAGTAGTGGATGATAGTCAAACAAATGTTTACTTAGCTAAATAACAGGTGGAAACACCAGAATGTGAGATGTGAATTAGGGATTGGTATGTCACACAGGAACAGTCATCTCAATAAACCATCAGTGGATTTAGGTATGGCTTGCATCCTCCCCCCTTAGCTTTTGTTGGAAAAAACTGTATCCAAATCCCTTTTGTTTATAAACAACTCCAATAAAATGGATTGAGTTCTACCCCCGATCCTTTTGGGCCACACCTTAACTAAAAATAGCATCTTCAAAGCATCCTATTTACCCATGAATTCACACCCGCAGGAATACAGATTAAAATTAAGAGCATGTCTTTTGAGGGAGTATGTAATCCAATCTGCCACAGTGGGTGTGGGCGAGGCAGCACAGTTAGCGGACTGGGGAAGGCTGGCAGCCTGGAAATTACACCAGACTTCTCACCATCTGGACTGAGTGTGCAGGGTTCTTAGAAGAGGATTCTTAGAAGATGCTCAGTACATCTCTGGTAATTAATGGATGAACAGGTCACATTCTCTGGCCATGGAGCGATCCAGTCTTCAGGGTGCTGACATTCCTAGTGTGGAACTTGGGCCTTGATCTTAATGCCACTGTTGCATGTTCTGTGCTGAGGTGAGCCTTCCCACCCCCTACCCCCTACTTGCAGCTTTCATAGGGTGGAAAAGTCCACGCAAAGTGACAGCATCACAGGGACTAAAATTCTCCCAGCACTTATACTTTCTCTTCTCAGTATAGCACATTTCCCCCTGCCTCACCCACTGAGCTGTGGGCTCCTTAAGGAACCCTTTGGGTTCATCATCATATCCCTCCTCTCTTCTGCCAACTAGCCCAGTGCCTGGAACCTAGTAGGTGCTCAGTTAATGTTTGTAGAATGAGTAAATAGCCTAGAAATTTCATGGTGCTTTATAATTTGCAAGTGGTTCCATTTTCTAGCCATGTGCTATAAACACACAAATCAATGTTGAGAACCTTGCAAATCACGATTCTTAAGGAGGTCATAAATGGCATTTAGTGAGTTTGGGAACTTCTTGAAATTGTATGCGGAGTCTTGATGTATGTGCATTTAGTCTAGGGAAGAGTCTTCATAGCTCTATACTTTAAAAGATTAAGAACCACTAAAGAAATCAAGGCTCGGTGCTATGTACCAATATACTTTAAATATATATTCTAAGCTGCTATAGCAATATTCAAAGAATTATTAGTATTTCTTCAGAAGTCTTCCACTTTGGAATACCTATGCCTGGCCACATTTTTTGTTTCCATCCTTTCTTGGAAACACCATAGCTTTAGGCTCCAGGATTCTACTACTGGAAACTGACCCTGAAATCTTAGATTCAGTCCCCAAGCTTGGTAAATGAACATGAAACTCCAGGAGACTCAAACAGATTTTTAGGCTAATAAGCAACTGGATTGGGTAGACTGTTTTGTTTCACAAACATGATCATAATTTGTTCCTATTTACTTTTAAATTATAAATGATTATTCAGTAGTTTTTTCCTCTCTTTTTTAAATAGGCCCTTGAAAACATTGCTTTAATGAAAAATAAAACTTAAAAGCAGCTGTGGTGTTGGTATGTAATGCTTGAAGTATAATTAAGAGTTGCAATTATTCCCAGTTAGGCATTTGGAATGCTGACGTAGGGACCCAATCAATTTGACCGAGGGAAGCAATCACTAGGCCTGAAGCAGGGACAGAGGTGGAGTAGGGAGCGGCTGATTTGGGGACCCTTGGGGATCCAATTCAAGTGGTTTGTTCACCAGATGGAACAACTAAGGATTGGTTCCTTAGGTGTGGTGAGATCGTAGAGGGTGGTCTCGCCTTTCCTCGGCTTTGGAAGGAAAGATCTGCTCAGGGAAAGATGTTTTTGAAGAACGTTTCCCTGAAGACTTTTGAGTCTTGGCAAATCAAGAGCACACAGACACCTTGGGAGAACTTCTTCCCCTTATGAAAATTAAACCGACATGAGGACATATCAGGGTCCAGTGCCTCCTTCCCCCATAGCCCACAGGAGCCCCATGAGCTGGTGTAATTTCCAGGCTGCCAACCTTCCCCAGTCCCCTAACTGTGCTGCCTTGCCCACATCCACTGTGGCAGATTGGATTATGTGCCCCCTCAAAAGACATGTTCTCAATCTTAATCTGTGTTTCTGTGGGTGTGAACTCATGTGTAAATAGGATCTTTTGAAGACGTTATTTTTAGTTAAGGTGTAGCCCAAATGAATGAGGGTGGAACTCAACCCATATTACTGGAGTCCCTCATAAGCAGAAGAAATTTGGATGCAATCTGCAAAAGAGAAGGGCACACAGGAAGAAACTGGAAGTCAGCAGAAACTGGAAGAATAGACACAAGGAGAGAGGGAGAGACCACCAAATGGCAGAAGGCACAGATGTAAGCCAGGGAACCCAGAGGTTATGGCAAGCTGCACCTTGATTTTGGACATCTAGGCTGCAAAACTGCGAGCCAATACATTCTTGTTATTAAGCCAATCCATCATGTGGTTATTTGTCATAGCAGCCTGTCAAACTACAACAGCTACCTTTCCCGTGCCCTGCTAGGAATCTTTACTATCCCTACTATTTTGTTTTGCTAAATCTTCTGATGAAATGCAATACACCAGAAATGGACTAGCTTTTAACAGTGGGGATTTATTAGTTTATAAGTTACAATTGTAAAGCTGTAAAAAATGTCCAAATTAAGGCATCAACAGGAGACCACCTCTGAAGAAGGGCTGCTAGCATCTGGGACACCTCTGTCACATGGGAAGGCACATGACTGGCATCCACTGGTCATTCTCCCCTGGGTTTTGTTGTTTTCAGCTTTCTGGTTTCAGTGGCTTTTTCAGCTTCTGTGGATCCTTGCATGCTTGTCTGGGGCTTTTCTCTCCAACTCACTCATGGCCTTTTCGAATGTATTTTATCCTCTCATAAAGGACTCCAGTAAAAAGATTAAAACCCACCTTGAATGGGGTGGGTCCCATCTCCCAGGAATGGATTATAAGAATGTGGCCTTTTCTGGGTATAAAACAGCTTCAAAACTCACACTCAACTTCTCATCACAGTTATCACACCAGAGCAGCATGTCTCCATGCTATGCACTCAGACATTGTATAAATGAATCCAGGCCACGATACCATGGTCTCAACATCGAGAGTATTGGGTCAATGTAGCATTCACCTTGCTATGATGGTCTTCCTGATAGTGTTATTTACCCTTGATCCCTGTTCCTGCTGAACGATGATGGTGCCTGGACCAGGGTTAGAGGCATGACTAAGACAAGGCATGGCTGGCAGAGCTGTTAGCTGGGGTTTCAGGGCACATGTGGCAGAGCCTCATGACCAGTTCACAGAAGCTGTGGACTTTGACATTTGGGTTTTGTCTACTAGTATGGGCTAGAATCATCTCCCTGGAGGACTTTGTGTGAAGAAGAGACATGGCAGAGCTGTGATTTTGTAGATTTGTCAGCCATCCTGTTTGTGGGGGTGGTTAGGAATGGAGAGGGCCTAGAAACAGAAAGTTCTGCTGGAGGCCCCTGCTATGGTCCACAGGAGGGTGTGATGAACAGAAGCAGACAGGCCATGGGGCAATGAGATGGCAGAGTCGATGGGCGGTTGTGGTGGTTTGGAATTATCTACCTCCGAAGTCCATTCCTATGGGTATGAATCCATAGTAAGTAAACCTTTTGATAGGCTTACTTCAGCTGGGGCCTAACTCAATCAGGTTGGGTCTTAATCCTATTACTATAGTCCTTTATAAGCAGAATGAAATTCAGACAGATAGAGAGAAAGCCACAAAAGGAGCAGCCAGAAGTTGAAAGTCAACAGAACCTGGAAGAGAAAGGAGAGGCCAAGAGGGGCTGTCATGTGCATTTCCATGTGACAGAGAGACAAGCATTGCCAGCAGCCAGCCCTAAAATTCCAGTCTTTGGCATCACCTTGATGATGCCTTGATTTGAACTTCTCCTAGCCTCAAAGACATGAGCCCATAAATCCCCATTGTTTAAGCCACCCATTGCATGGTATTTGCTTTAGCAATGAGGGAACTAAAACTGCAGTATTAGGGATTGAGTCATGTCCTCCACAGAAAGCATGGTCAGGTCCCAACCTCTGATCCTATGGGTGTGAACCTATTTATAAATAGGATCTTTGAAGATGTTATTGCTTAAGGTGTGCCCAGAGTAAATAAGGATGGGCCTTAATCCAATATGCCTGAAGTCTTTATAAACTAAGGTAATTGGATATATAAAAAGAAAAAAAAGCCATAGGAAGAGCAAGAAAGTCATAGGAAACTGGAGAAAACATGGTCATGTGCATGGCCATGTGGTAGGAAAGCCAAGGGCTGAGG
This sequence comes from Myrmecophaga tridactyla, assembly GCA_004026745.1. Classification (NCBI taxonomy): domain Eukaryota; kingdom Metazoa; phylum Chordata; class Mammalia; order Pilosa; family Myrmecophagidae; genus Myrmecophaga; species Myrmecophaga tridactyla. The sequence goes on along the minus strand of PVIY010063469.1, from coordinate 6,013 downwards.
ATTATTGGAAGCCAGCCCAGAATACTGTGGTCTTCAGGGAGAAAGCACCATCTTGCTGAAACCTTGGTTTTCGACCTCTCCCAGCCCCCAAATCGTGAGCCAATGCATTGTCCTTGTTTCAGCCAACCCACTGTATGGTATTTGTTTTAGCAGTTGGGAGATTAGAACAGGCAGGGTATGAGGTATGGCCATAGAGGAGACCAGGTGCTTGGCAGGATAGCGTGGAAGGAGGGGAGTCGGGGGCAGGTCAGCAATGAGTGGGTGTTTGAACTTAAATAAGTGGAAGAATTAAGAGAGAAAGGGAAGTGAGACTGTCTGGGGATGAGAGGAGGAAGAGATTAAGTTTGAGATTAGTCATATTATTGGAGAGAATATCCATTTCAAGTGTCTAATTTAGCTGGGTTGGGCACTCCTGGGTGAGATAATAAAGTAAAAAGACAAGAGGACTGAGGATCAAATCCTTGGGGGATGCCTGTGTGAACCCAAGGCCAGAAAAGAGCCAGAGAAGAAAATACTTCTGCTGTCGGACCTCACGAGTTCCTGTGGACCTTCATCCTTAAGCTCTGAGGAGGGTCTGTGGATTCATCACGTCACGAGGAAGCCTCCTATGTGGTTATGAGGCTCTGATCCTGGAGCTGGGCAGATCTGTGTTCTAATCCCACCTCTACCGTTTCAATTGTACAACATTGTCTAGCTTGTTTAACCTTCTGAACGCCAGTTTCCTTAACTGTAAAAAGAGATAATAATGGGACCTTCCTCATAGGTTTATCAGCAAGCATTTCCCGAGCACCTTTGTGTGCTGAGCACTGCAGGTTTAGAGGTGCGACATGGCAGTCCTTGCTCTCAAGCCACTCACCATGTAGAGGAGATACAGAGAACACCAATTCCAATAAAGCGTGGGGGTGCTGCAATGGCTGGACAGGGTGGTTTAGGAGTTCATGGGAGGGTTGTCACACTAGACCCTGTGCGTGTGCTGGGTGGAGGGAGGACGTTTCCTGGCAGGGATGTTTCAAGTGAGTTTTGTGGATTGAGTAGGAGTTAGCCCAGTGCTTCTCAACCTCAGCCGCATATGAGAACCGGAAGTGGGGCTCCACCCTGACGGAATAAATCAGAATCTCTGGGGGTGGGGCCCAGGTGTTGGTATTTTTTAAGGCACCTCACATGATTCTAACGTTCAGTGAAGGTTGAAAACAACTAACTTAGGCCAAAGAAAGTGGGGATGGGGAACAGAAAGGGAATTCCAGCCGAGAGAGTTGTTTGCGTGAAATCTCCAAGGGGCGAGAGGGAAGGATGATTCAGGAAAACTGCAGGAATTGGTTTAGTGTATTATTTGCCAAATTGTACTTCATGATCCATTCATTAGAGGGTCATGAAACCAATTTAGTGTGTCATGACCAGCTTTAAAAAACAAAATGGAATTGAAAACGTCAGGGCACGTTGTATATAGTAAGGATTACCATTTCTTAAAACATTTGTTTCACTTAAGCATGTGGGTGTGTGTACTGAATCTCCTGCAAAAGGTATGTCTTCCCACCGCCATCATAAATTTGAGAAATAACTGGTTCAGCATGACTGGTTGTAGGGAGTGGGGTGGTGAGAGAGAGGCTGAGCAGGACTGTGCGGGGTCCTGGGCTCTGTCATTAGGGCATTGGGCACTTTCTGAAGGGTTTTAAGGACGACAAGGTCACCCCTACAGTTCACAGCCACCCTCCACCTGCTGTAGGCAGCAGCTGGGGATGGTCCATTGGAGGGGTGGTCAGGTTTGATGGGCCAGTGGCTTTGGGAAGGAGTGAATGGATTGAGTCGAGGGAGAGATGGTGAGGAGGTCATCTGGGCCTCTGACATCCTTTGATCTCTGTCCTTTCCTTTTCCCTTACTTGCTCCTTCTGGGGCAGTTGTCCCCTCCAACTCAATCACAAGGGCCTGATTCAGGACTTTGGCAGCATTTTCCTCTCTTGTAGCTCAGCATCACTTCAATCATTCAAGCAGGGGAGAGCGAAGCTGCTGGAATCTTTCTTTAAACTGAAGCACTGTTTGGGCTTCCCGTTCCCCTACACACAAAAATAACAGAATGATGTAAGTAATGCTTTGAGAGAAAATTTCCTTTGAGCTGATATCAAACATGAATGCTGCACCCAAAGGAGATGTTCAGAAAGTTCTGGGTTTGAAAACATTCCCTTTATCTCTTCTAGGGATGGACACTCCATGGGTGTCCTCTTATGGGCAGAGTTTGTCATATCTTTGTAGTGCTAGATGCTCAGGTTAAGGGTGGGGACAACCAAACTAGAGGCCCCTCCCTTGTTTCCCTCCTGGGCTGGCACTGGGGACAGAAAGATGAGGAAAGAGCAGAGCTTGCTACTGAGCACACATGTGGCTAATTAACTGCAACACCGTGCTACCGCCTGCTTCTGCCCCTTCTTCATTCTGTTTCAGCCACTCTGGCCTCCTTGCCTTTCCTGGCCAAACCTTAGGGCTTTCAATCCTGCTGTTCCACCCGCTTGGGACAGTCCTTCCTAGATCTTCACAACGTCTCTGCACAAATGTCACCTCTCTGCGGATTGGCCTTTCCTGACCATCGAGATAGCTTTTTCTTCTCACGCTTTTTATTCTCTCCTCTTGCTTTACTGCTCTTTCATTGCACTGCCCTCTACTTGAATTAATTCATCTGTTAGTCTTTGGTGGTCTTTTCCCCCATTAGACTGAGGATGGACAGATTGTGTCTGTCCACATATACCTCACTCACCACTGTACGACTGGTGCTAAGCAATTGCATGGAGCATGATGCTGAATAAATACTTCTTCGATGAGTGAATGGTCAAGGTGAGCATCGCCGAGAGATTGGCTTATCCATTTGTTCTTCATTCAGCCCTGAGCCAGGCACAGTGGTGCACTCTTGCTGGTGCTGTGGGTTTGGGAAGCTTGGTTTACAGCCCAGAGTTTCTTTGGGGGATTCTGTGACTCTGCATGGTTTCACATCCCCGCATCTTTCCCTGAGGCAGGGACTCTTTGCTCAGGAAGAGTCTTGCTCCTTTGGTGGGTTCTGGGTGGACTTTAGTAGTTTTACCTGGCAGACTGACACTAGGCATTCAGGTCCCTCCCGGGGCAAGTATGGAAATGATACCCAATAGCCACCATGGGTCACATAGCAAATCTGCACCATCCGTCCCAGACCTGGGCCTCCCTCACATTCTCTGCTCCTGGAGTCCATATCACAGCCTCCTTTCTTTCTCATGTTTTCAATCCCACCTCTCCTTTCCATGGAGGCTGAGAACCTATACTTTATTTCTGTCATTCATTCAGCTAGGTTTGAGTTAAGATACGTTCCTATCGTACTCAGCCTCAGGCATCCTGGGGTATCACCTCACCTCAGAGGAGTGCCGGGAGCTAAGGGGTTGGGAAGACCCTGGCCAGGGCCCTCTGTCCATCCTGCCCAGCCACGTGACCCTCCAGGCGCTGCTCCTGAGGCTTCCTTGCCACACCTGCAGCCCCTGAGGCTCACATCCAGTGTGCCTGGTATGAGGGGTGCCAGTTCTCTCTGAGCACCCAACACCTGCCCATTTACAAAGAGAAAGGAGGTCCTGTCCCTCCCCTGTGAAACTAGCCTGCTTCACTATAAGTCCCGTGTAAATAGGATATGTGCTAAGTCAAGGCAGCTGATAAAGTGATAAAAAGAACAAGGACTCCAGCAGCTGGGAAGAAGGCGGGAGGTGAGGAAAGGGTTGGAGAGATGGTGACAGGCTCCCTGGGGAAAACAGTGTTAAGCCTGAGCCTGAAAGGTGGGCTGATTTGAGAATTCACTTTGGGGAGAAATTAGTCCCCGTATCTATTGAAAACCTAGCCAGCAAACTGAGGTGAATTTGCTGGAAGAAAGAGCCAAGTTGAACCTTTGAACTCTGAAGGACTTGGAAAAAGTACGCTTGGCTATTTCTGCATCAGTTTTCTCCCCACTGCCAGCAGCCAGGCCTGGCAGACTTGTGTTTGAGATGCCGCAGCCCCCGGATGGAATTGCCTGGCTTTATAACGGTGTGTGGCTTTGAAATATAAACATATAACAAGTTCACCTGCCACAGGCCCCAGCATTTCCTCAGCTGTCGCTCCCAGCTCTGTTTTTGCTTCAAAGGGGCCACATTAGAATCCGACCTCAGAGAAAATGAATGTGGAGTTCACTAAAGCCGGCAGGTGCTTTTTATAGCTTTCAATGGGCTCTGAGTGGTGCACAGAACTGACAAAACACCTCTCGAGGCAACGACTTTGCTGGACACCGTGTTTTGAAAAGGATTCAATTCCATTTAAATGATGGCATTTTGAGTATTTTTCATATTCTGTAACCCCCTGTCTGCTTTTTTATTTTCTATAGGAAAAGTGTAAATGTGAATTAAAGTGGCCTGGAAAAGGCTAGGCATAAATATTAAAACGTTTAGCTGCTGGTTAAAGGGAATTTATGTCCTCATTTTTCTCTCTGTTGGCAGAAACTTGATTTTCTTTCTGGTGGAGATTGTTATTGCAGACTTCAGAAGATGTCCTTGGTGCTTTCGTCCTCCTTCTTCAGCGATGTGTCTGTCCCTCCACTCTGCCCCACCTCTGTGTCTGATGGTCTTGGGAATCTTCTACAAAGCAGGATCAAACTCACATGCCCCTAGGGCCCAGAAAGTGAGTCAATGAATGAAGTAGGTGAGCTGGAGAGGGGATCCCAAAGGGCAAGGTGCTGACACTCCCACTGACAGTCACCTGGGAATCCAGATTTCAGGGTGAAATTTAGGATTTTCAGATGTGATGGGTAAAAAAACCACTGTGTGGGCTGAACACACGTGCCCGATATAGTCCATGGGTGGCCAGCCCGTGGGCTCTGCCTGGGACGTGTTGGCTTCTCCTGTGCCATAAGCTGTGTGAGGACCAGTCCCCGGTGCGGGTGAGCTGTGTGGGCGGGCAGCTACCTCTGCCAGGGGTGGTTTTGGTGTGGAAGGATGACACCGTCATGGAGAGGGACAAACCCCTGCTGGAAAGGATAGGACCTGTAATTTTGTTCAGGGCTCTGCAACTTCTGGGGCTAGGGTACTTTGAGCAAGTCACTTAAATTCCGTGGTTCTCAGTTCCTCGGTTCTTTTAAATAAGGAAAATTATATCTGAATTACCTTCTTGATTTCTTGTGAGATGAAAAGGATCTGCAAAGTGTAAATGCCCATAGCTTGTCTTATTTTGTGTGTGCAGCGTGTCGTGTGAAGGAATCGTGACCTTGAAAGGGATCCCTCTCTGTGCCTGTCCAGGTTCCAGGCTGGTACTCGGCTCTGACTTACACCTGAGGGAAATGAGCTTTGGAGTGCTATGTCCACATCTAGCAACATGGTTTCCCAGGCCTGCCCTGGAGCAGACCGTGGAGGCGGGCATGGGGCAGGGAGGGAGCAGGGGCAGGGGCCATTCTGGCCCCTTCTCACCCTGCCACACCGTCACGGGCCATTGTTTTCTTGAAAAATTGTGAGTGTTCCAGTTTGTTGAAGTGGAATATTTGAAAAAAGGAAAATAGAATTTCCCAGACTGGAGTTCTAGGGTACACTTTTCTGGAGGATGTTGAAAGGGATACCGGAGAAAAGGATTTCATAAGCAGATAAATTGGGAAATGTTGGATTAAAGTTAAATGGGTCTCTTCCTAGCCAGAGTATTTCAGTATGTTAACGTGCATTGTGAGGTGACAGTATCCAGTGTTTTTCAAGCCTTTGTGGATTGAGTTGGCATTTCCTGAAGACACAGCCCGAGAAAAGTCGGCCTGCGTCAGCTGACGCCTGCTTCAGCCCACAGACTTCTGTTGCCTGCAGGCCGAGGGGATAAAATGGCACCCGGAGCAGGCCTGGTGCCTCCCTGCCCTCATGATGCTGGAGTCAGATAACCACACCACTTGGTGTCAAACTCCAGCAGGAGAAAGGGCAGGCAGGCGAGGGAGGTAGGGCCAGTGGGAGAGGAAGATTTGCCCCTGGGCGGGATGCCCTGGGAAGAGGCAATGACCCACTGTGGTGGGGGG
>PVIY010063468.1:0-10487 GCA_004026745.1 Myrmecophaga tridactyla | reverse complement strand
CACTTATGATGATGTCAGGAAGCAGGCACGGAAAGTGAACGAAGCGAGGGAGAGACTGGCTAAGGCCTTGAAGGCAGACAGGCTGGCATGGGAGGCAGAGCGAATGAGAAGCCCAGAAGAAAAATCCTGAAGAGTAGGTGAAGTGAGAAGGTGGTGATAAAGAACCTGAGATTGACCTGAAAAGTTCAACATGAAACAGCCATGATTTTTAACAGCATGTCTGTGCCATATCCTTCATGTTTTCTTCCTCTGCATGATGAGATTTCTGGTATACCCAAACTATTGTATATTAAATTATTTGAGAGACACAAAGTGGGAGGAATAGTTTGATTTTGGATATGATGTTGGCATTCATGGGACGTGAAGAAGGCCTTTACTTTTCCATGTGCACCATAAGATTAAAAATTCTGTTTACTATGATCTTCATTTATTTTGTAAGCTTTTTATGAGTTTGCTAAAATTTTATGTTATAAAAGTAGTCCACGCTTAGGAAAAAAAATGCAGATCATTTTGTAAGGAAAAGATGAAATTCCTTGACCCTCCTCCTCTTTTCAGGTAACTAACATGATCAGTTAGGATGTGAACGGCCCCACCTTACTTTAGATGAAAACAGATGCACATGTGTGCAACTACTTGGGTTTTCATTTATTTTAAAACATGATCATGCCCCAGCTATTTTTCAGCAAATTTTCTCCCATAAACCTACATCATGGACAGATATTTCCCCAGATAAGTAGCTAGGGGTCCAATTCATTGGTTTTATTTCATGTTGCTTTGTAGGTGTACAGAAAAGTCATACAGAAATGTAGACTTCTCATATACCTCTCTTCGCATTTGGAATTTTCCCTGTTAACATTTTGCATTCATGTGATGATGCTTAATTTGCATCAAATTTGTGCAGAGTTTCTGTTTAGAATGATTTTAAAGGTTTGGAAATGGATGGTGGTGATGGTAGCACATCATCGTAAGTATAATTAACAGTACTCAATTATGTATGTGAATGTCTTAGAAGGAGATGTTTTTGGGTCATATATGGAACTACAAAGAAGGAAGAAAAAACATAGGATGTGTAAAACAGTGAACCCTGTTGTAGATGACGGACTCGGTTAATAGTACAAATTTAAGAATGTTCTTACACGAATTACAACAAATGTATGGTATGACATTAGTACAAGGCATTAATAATAGGGTTGTAAATGGGGATCAATACACCTAATGTAAACTATGAACTGTATTTAATAGTAGCATTTTTGCATGAAAAGTAACATATATACCCAAAAACGCAATAAATTTCAAAGCACAGCACAGAAATTAGTTGTAGAACAGAGCTCAGAGTTTGGTATGGATTATATTTCCACAATTTTGGGTTTTTATTTCTAGCTGAACTAATATTGGAAATTAAAAGAAATATCAATTTAATGATTCAGCAATCATATTGGTTTGTTAAACCCTAACTTCTCTGTATAACTCCATGAATACCTCTGATCTTTCTATCTATCTCACAAGGGGTATTTGAGCTATGCCCCTTCTAACTTTTTCATGTTGTAAGGGGCTATCAATAATATGGGGTAGGGAGATGAAACTAGCTGATGTTCTAGAGAATCTGGGCCGTCTAGGTTTCAGGACTTCTTTGGTCCAGGGACCCATCTAGAGGTTTTAGGTTTCTGGGAAGTTACCCTAATTCATGGAACCTTTGTGGGACCTTACATATTGTCCTGAGTGTTCTTTAGGATTGGCTGGAATGATTTTGGTTGGGGTTTGGCAAGTTATGATAGGTAGCAAAAAAAAAGTTTGCATAAGAGTGACCTCCAGAGTAGCCATTCAATTCTATTTCAACTCTCTCAGCCACTGATAACTTATTAGTTACACTTCTTTTACCCTTTTTGGTCAGGATGGAATTGTTGATGCACCTGTGCCAGGGCTAGACTCATCCCTGGGAGTCATCTCCCATGCTGCCTGGGACACTTTCACCCCTGGATGTCATGTCCCATGAAGGGGGATGGGCAATGATTTCATTTACAGAGTTGGGCTTAGAGAGAGTGAGGCCACATCTGAGCAACAAAAGAGGTCCTCCAGAAGTAACTCTTAGGCATACCTATAAGTAGGCCAAGCTTCTCCACTACATATGTAAGTTTCATAAGAGTAGCCCTCAAGATCAAGGGCTTGGTCTATTGATTTGGGTGTCTCTAGTGTTTGACACAGTATCAGGTGATTCCCTGATGGCAAAGTTTAAAAATGGTATTTTAGTATTTTTTCATCAATTGTTACAAAGGTACCACACTAATGCAAAGTCTTAATAATGGGGGACCGGGATATGAGAATGCTGCATTCTTTGCATGATGCTTGTGTAAATGTACAAACTCTCTAAATAATTATTCTATACCCATCCATGTGTCTGTGAGGATGGTAGCTTTGGGGTGGACAGTGAATGGAGGAAATCCTGCCCCCTACCCAGATACTTTGGTGGCACTAAAGAATATGTTGTGATGTCTGACTTCATGTCAGCCTACCATGCCAGGGGGAGAGGGGCACCAGCCCCCACAGCCTGGAAGAATTTTCTTACTATTCTGTCTCAGACTTCAAATTATTCCTGGCTGGTGTACGAGGTGCATCTGTATGCAGATGTCTCCAAACAGTTGTTTCAGACAGTTCATCTCTATCAATTAGTTGCCCTAAAGGATGAACAAAATCCCGCATCTCCCTACACCACCTTCTTGACCCCTCCCCTATAAAATGTTATTGAATTGAAATTTATGTATTGACTGAAAATTTGCAGGTTTGGTTACGAATCTCCACATTTCTCTGAATTCTTATCTTTTCAATATGAGTTTGAAGATCCACCTATCAAGAGGTAGAGGGTCTTTCTCCCGTTGGAGTTCTGGTATTTAAAAATTTATGTGCTTCATCCAATAGGTTATAGAGGAAGTCAATGGCAAATTTCTTCTGCTCTCTCTTGAAACACAGAGTCTGCCGATTGAAGCCTACTGCAGAATGAGAGGACACATGTAATAAAAGTTGTGTATCCCAGACAAGCCACTCTTGACCAACCAAGAGCAAGTTCAGCCCAAACAAGTACCGGAGCTCAGCCAAGAGGAGCAGAGCCATGATGAAGGGGTCAGCAGCATTCCAAGAATGCAAAAGAAGAAGCCACAAGATCCCTTAACGCTTTGGCTCAGATAGTCCATCTAATCTGTTCTGAAAACGTCATCAAGGCTTTAGGGATAGTTTTTGTAGCTGGTCTGTTGGGTGGAGGTCCTCTTGCTGGTATATTTTGTTCTTCCTCTAAGATTGCTTGTTCCACACATGTAATATCATCAGATTGGGGTAAAGTTGAATGCATTTTTTTAAGAATGTACTTATATAAAACATCCAGTTGATGTGGAAATAAACCTACAGACCTCCAAAGACCAAAAAGCTTTGAAAGTTTTTTTAAAAAATTATCCAACACACAATATTGACCTAACTACTGGGCAAGGGTCTCTTTCAGTGAAACAGGGAATCAGTAGACCATGACAAAATATGCACAATACAAAAATGAATAGCATCCCGCTTTCCCATATTGGCCAGGAACGTTTACATGGCTTTGCAGCAGGAGCAAAGAATCTCTGAGACTGCATGCCACATGCTGGTGGAGACTAACATGGGCACCCAGGAGCTGCATGGAAGGCAGAAGAGCAAGTTACCTGAGCCCCAGCTGGTTGAAAAGCACATGTAGGCAATCAGTTGTTGCCCAGTCATTACTACAGAAGAGTTAAGTTAGTTTCCCTTGGTGCAGAGAAAGACAGAGGCTTTGTCAGCTGTGTGCGCTCCCCTAAGGAGTGCATTCTAGGGCCCTGTGAATGGCTCCAGCTCTTGGACGGCATGAAGGAAGCACTGTGAAGGATGGGGAGATAGGAGTAGTCATGGGTGAGGATCACATCCCTAAACTCTCCATATTCCAGTCCTCATGTGCAGCTTTGCATTTACTTGGGGGTTATATTTCCTCCTTGCACTGGCTCTGATCCAGAGGAAGGGTCAGGGACTTGTGTGCTGGCAGCAAGGGTCTTTCGGAACGAGGACAGTCACTGCACAGGGTGCATTTGCATTTCTGGTGGTATGTACATTTCCTGGAAAGGCCCCCTTATCCCACTTCCAGTGCCAATCCATTCCATCATCACAGCCTGAAAGTGTCCCAGACCTCCTCCTGGCGGTGGTAGATGAGGTACTCCTGTGGGAGACTGTTGGGTTGGGCAGCCACTGGATGGTGAAGGCGGTGAGCAACCAGAGGGGAAGAGTAAGCCCTGGGCTAGAAATGACAGGTCGGTCACTGAGGTGTAAAAGGAGGCCCTGTTTGTAGCATTTCACCACAGGGTGGGAAAGGAGATAAACCAAAACCCATCCCTGAATTCAGAGATGGAGGAGTTCCATAAAGATATTCATTGGTTGGCAATGAACTTTGCCATTTCGTAGCTGTATTATGGTTGTCCAGGTCTACAAAATTCTTTGGGACTCTCTGGCCGCATTTCTTGCCCATGGTTCAAATGCCAAGGAGCTTTCCTCCTGCTTTTCACTCACTGCAATCTCCTCCTGCAGTTTTTATTCCATTTGGAGGGTGTCATTCTCTTCTTTTTCCTGTTTTTCCAGGAACACTTGAGACATTTTTTGTCTTTCATTTTCCCTGCTTAAAGAGGATTCTCCATTGGTGTCTCCTTCTACCGGGTCTTCCTTGTACATTCATGTTCCCTAGAAATACCAATAGAGTGCCCCAGAATTGTCTTCACCCAGTGGTTCCTCACGGAGACTCTCTGCAACCAGAACCGGAGAATATCGAAGACGTCATCTGCATCAGGCTGACAGTCACAGAGACGGCATAGGATCTCCACACAAGTACGAGGAGGCAGGTCGTGGAAATGGGCTTCTCTCAGGGGGTTGGGTTTCCGTTCTTCAAGCTCCAAGCAGTGGTTGATGTTGTCTCCTGATACTGTGGAATGCCTGAGGCGTGAGAGCCCTTCGTTGATAGTAACCCTGAAGCAGGCAGGCAGTCAGGTCACTGATGAACTGCACATCCTCTCTGAGAAGAGCTGCTTCTAAGTCCTGACCATATTCTTCAAAACCATTAGGTCATGAAAAACAAGGAAAGACTGAAAAAATGCCACAGATTGAAGGAGTCAAGGTTGACATGACGTCTAAATATAATGTGGTATGCCGAGCTCTATCTGTCTTTCTCTCTGCTCCTTAGCCCGAGAGAAAAGGAGAAGGCGGCACCTGGCACAGGAGTGAGAACATGGAGCCTCCTCGTTCTCAAAGTTAGACAGGCAGAAGGCGGAGTGAAAGAGCGAGACATGCATGAGGGCTGGCCCTTCCCACCAGGAATGCAGCTCGCCCAGCCTGGCCACACCGCCGTACTCCAAGCATATCTCCCCAGCTCAGCAGACAGAATTCCATACAATATCGATAAATACATTTTTAAACCTTTTAATCTACCTTTGCGACTCATCTCACAATGTCTTCTTTTTTTCTTTTATAAGTCTTGGAGGGCATAACTTAGTTCTATTGCTATACCCAATGCACATGGATGGGCACCAGATTCACTGATGTGCATGTGGACCCATCCATCTACAGCACAAAGAACAAAGAAATAAGGGAATTCTGAGAAACTATTTGGAAGAGAAGCCATAGAGGAGTCATTGGTACTGGGACCAAAGAAGAGCCTGTGCTTGAAGAGATTAAATCCTCTGACCCAGAAACTGCATCTCTCTGATTGAATCATGGATCTAGAACCTGTCCTATACTCAATTTTTAAATTACATTTTCTTATTAAAGAAAATTTCTTTTGCTTATTTCCATCTTCTCATTGAAGAATATCATGGTGTCCATGTGTAAAGGAGCTTATCCATTAGGATTCAAGACTGGATATGAATTATATGTCTTATATTATTATATTAGATGGTAAGTGTGACTTTGCATTAGTGTTAACAAAATATCTGTCTTTCCATATATTTCTTCATAAATATTAGAGGGCATATGAGTGAACAATTTATGTATTTGAAGTATAATCAATTTGATGATCTCTTTTTTGTTAAAAATTCCTTCCATCCCATGTAGAAACAAACTTTCAACTGTTCTCATCATATCCTTAGTGCCTAGCATGGATTCTGGTACTTGGCAGACACACAATAAAAATGAGCTGAATGTGACCCCCACCATACAGCATACAAAAAAATTAAAAATAAAAAAATAAGCTGAACGAAAAAAAATTTCTTCCATCCTCATGTTCATAGAATGGTAAAAATTGTAATCTTCCATGATAATGTCTATACGAATGAAGAGGTATGATACATTTTTCTACTCCTGCAAAAAGAGGAATGTTCTCACACCGTCTTCCATTTACCTAAAATGGAAATTTAATGGTAATACTTTTTCATACAGACATCTAAAATAAACTTGAATAATAGTGTGTTCATGAATGTTATAATCAAATATTTGTAGGAATGCAAAAACAAAGAGCCACTTGTCTGAATTCCCTGTGTTCTGTTTTTCTTGATTATGTAACTTCAGCAAATTCACCATAACAGACTGTCCAAACATAAATGGTTTATGATAAAGCATTTATTATTCCATAGAATTCTAGGATTGGAAGTTGTTTTGATCTCAGCAGGCTTTAAGAAGGTGTTATTAATGTGAGTGAACAGGTGAGGCACTGTTGTTCTTGGCTGAGCTCCTGTACTCGTTTGGACTCAGCTGGCTCTCAGCTGGTCAAGAGTGACTTGCTGAGATACACAACCTTTACTATATCTGTCCTGTCTTCCTACAGTAATGTAGTATGGAGTTCTTCATTGGCAGACCCTATGTTCCAAGAGAGAGTAGAAGACATGTGCCATTGCTTCTTTAGGCAAACTTTTACTTCCTCTGTATCTCATTGGATAAAGCACATAAATTTTTAAAATTCTAGACCAGAACCAAAGGGAGGATACTCCCCCTCTTGATAGGCGGATCTTCAAAGTCATATTGAAAAGATATGGATTCAGAGAAACGTGGATATTTGCAACTGTATCTGCAAACTTTCTAGTCAATTCATAAATCTCAATTCAATTAAATTTTATTCAGGAAAGGCCAAGATGGTGGTGTAGGGAGATGTGGGATTTAGTTCATTCTCTAGGGCAACTAGTAAATAGAAAGGAACTGTCTGGAACAACTTCTGGGAAGACATCTGCATCCAGAGGCACCTGTATACCAGCCAGGAATGGCAGAATAGTAAGATAATTCTCCCAGGCTGTGGAGGCTCGTGGCCCCACTCGCAAGGTAGGCTGACAGAGTCAGACATCTCTGTGTAGTCTTTAATGCCACCAAAGTGCCTGGGTTGGGGGCAGAGACTTCCTCCATCCACTACCCACAAAACTACCATCATCACAGACAGATGAACATGCATGGAATAATTATTTAGAGAGTTTGTAGGTTTAAACAAGTGTCATGGAAAGAGTACAGCTTTCCCATACCGAGCCCCATACTGTTAGCACTTTACACTAGGGTGCTACCTTTATAACAATTAAGGAATATTAAAATAGTATTAAGTACAGGTCCATAGTTTACATCAGGTGTATTGATACCCATATACAAAACTATTATTAATGCCTTGTAATAGTGTCACATGTTGATTATAATTCGTGAAACAGCATCCTTATATTTGTACCATTAACCCAGTCAATCATTGTTCTAGTTTGCTAGCTGCTGGAGTGCAATACACCAGCATCAGAATGACTTTTCAAAAGGGGAATTTAATAAGTTGATAGTTTACACTTCTAAGGCCAAAAAATGTCCCAATTAAAACAAGTCCATAGAAATGTCCAATCTAAGGCATCCAGGGAAAGATACCTTGGTACAAGAAGGCCAATGAAGTTCAGGGTTTCTCTCTCAAGTGAGAAGGCACATGTTAAACACAGTCAGGACTTCTCTCTCGGCTGGAAGGGCACATGGCGAATATAGCATCATCTGTTAGCTTTCTCTCCTAGCTTCCAGTTTCATGAAGCTCCCCGGAAGGCATTTTCCTTCTTCATCTCCAAAGGTCACTGGCTGGTGGACTCGCTGCTTCATAGTGTTGCTCTCTCTGAATCTCTCATTCTCCAAAATATTTCCTCTTTTATAGGACTCCAATAAACCAATCAAGACCCACCCAAATGTGGGGAGACATGTGGTCCCCTAATCCAGTTTAACAATCACTCTTGACTAAATCAATTCATCCAGGGAGATTATTTGATGACAGTTTCATACATACGGTATTGAATAGAGATTATTCTACCCTTACAAAATGATATTTTGATTAAAACATGGCTTTTCTAGGGGGCGTACTTCTTTTCAAACCAGCACAATCATCCACAATAGGGTTCACTGTTACACATCCCATGTTTTATCTTCTTTCACTGTACTCACATACATGACCCAAAACATCCCCTGCAAAGACATTCACACGCAGAATTCAGTCCTGTTAATTATACTCACAATGATGTGCTACTGTCATCACTACCCATTTCCAAACCTTTGAAATCAACCTAAGTGGAAATTCTGCACAAATTCTATACAAATTAAGCATTACCACACCAATGCAAGTTACTAATAATTGGAAAAACTTTGTGTGTGAGGAGAGGTATATGAGAATTCTACATTTTTGCACAATTTTTCTGTATACCAACAAAACAAAATAAAGCAAAAACAATGAATTAGATATGTAGCTACTTAACTGGGAAATATCGATCCATGATGTAAGTTGCAGTGAGAAAAGTGGTGAGAAGTAGCTATGGCATGGTCACATTTTTTTAAATAAAATAAATCCCAAGTCCTTACATACCTGTGCATCTGTATTCATCTAAAGAAAAGTGTGGTAGTTTACATCCTAAACTGTTCATGTTAATTACTGGAAAAGATGATAATGAAGGAACTTCATCTCTACCTTATAAAATGATCTATATTATTTCTTTTTTCACAGTAAACATGAACTACTTTTCTAACTTCAAATTTTAACAAATGCATAAAAAGCTTAAAAATCAATTAAGATTATGGCAAACAGAAATTTTTACATGACGGTGTACCTTGAAACGTAAAGGCCACCTTCTGAGCACATGAATGTCAATCTCATACTTCAAAATCATAGAATTCTTCACATTTTGTGTCTCTCAAATAATTTAATACACAATAGTTTGGGTATACCAGAAAGCTCATAGTTTACAGCAAGAAAATATGATGGACACACGACAGACATGCTATTAAAAATCATGGCTGCTTCAGGTTGAACGTTTAAGATCAATCTCATGTTCTTTGTCGCCACCTTCTTATTTCACCCACTCTTAAGGATTTTTTTCTGGGCTTCTCATTCGCTCTGCCTCCCATGCCAGCCTGTCTGCCTTCAAGGCCTTAGCCAGTCTCTCCCTCGCTTTCTTCACTTTCCGTGCCTGCTTCCTGACATCATCATAAGTGACCTGTCGTCTGATAAGGGGCTCTGAGAGACCCCAAGGACCTGGGGCCAGGCCACCTACCGAACAGCCAGGGGTGGGCTCAGAGCTGGTATGAAGATTTCCGTCAACAGCACAGCCCAAGGGTTCAGCAAGACAACCCGGTACAATTATTCCTAAGGCATTTGGGAAATCCAGGGCACTCAAAGGTTCTCCTGAGATGCCACATGCCTGGATTCCCTCCAGTCTCCTGTACCAATACAACTGCCAAGGCTTTTCCAAGTTCTCCTCCGATCTCTTGTGTCTGACCACATTTTCAGGATGGGAAGTGATTTTTGTAACAGGCTTGTGGAATATGCAGCTGGTCATTCTTACCTCATTCTTAGGTTCTGGGGGAGTGCAGAACCTAAACCAGGCTTCCGCTTGGCCTTAGTGACAGCATGCTGCTGTTTCCACCGTGAAGTCTGGGGAATCACATTTCTTTGGAGCTTCCCCTTTAAAAAGAAAATGAAATGCACGTTTTGAACAAAATGGAAGACACATACTATACACAATGGTAAATTCTCTTAGCTCAGTTGGAACCACTACCCCACCCTGTCTGCTGGAGAAATGTGTCTCAAATTGCACGGTGCATCACAATCATAGATAAGTTTGCAAAGTTTAGATTGTCAGGCCCGCATTGCAGAGATTCTGATGCAATAGGTCTAGGGTGGAACTTAATGGACTGAACTTCTAACTTCCCAATCCTGCTGCTACTGGGATAGTCACTGAATTCTGAGAGCTGGATCATGGATAACAAACAAATGTGATCAAGAATCAAAGTTCTAGAACAGTGTCCAGTGTTGAATCTGGGCCATTCCCACCCACCTTCTTCATTGAGGGTATTAATCTCTCCCCTTTTCTGCCACTGTCACTTCCACATGATTAAAGTGGGACTAACTCACTATAATGTGGACAAAAGGATGCAAGCTTTCTTTGTACCCCAAGATTTGACATTTTTCCATGCCATTCTTTTCTCCACTTTAGGTCATCTACTTTCAATTTCCCCATTATGTGTCTTGTCTC
>PVIY010063467.1:0-10537 GCA_004026745.1 Myrmecophaga tridactyla | reverse complement strand
GACCCTTTGAGGGAGAGTTATTGTCTCACCCCATTTCACAGATCAGGGAACAGAAGCAGAGAGAGGGGCAGCAATGCTCTCTAGCCTCGTGGCTAACAAGTGGTTGTCTTCGTCTGGGTTCCCCGGAAACTGACCCCAAGAAAAGGTTCAGGTGCAAGAACTGCACATGGAGGGGACTCCAGGAGACGCCCACAGGGACACGGACTCTCTCCCCAGGGCTGCCGGAGCAAAGGACGACGAATCAGCAGGAATTGGTGATGTACCATAGTGGAGGCTGCAGGTCTGGGTTCAGGAGTCGATAGGGCCGCACTGGTCAGAAACCCGCAGGCGCAAGTCCTCTGAGCCGCAGCCTCTGGCGTTTGCAGGGGATCCTGGGGGCTCTCTAGCCGCTGTGTCCCTCCAGCCTGTGCCTCTGTCTCCATGTGGCCTCTTCCCTGTGCTGGTGTCACCTCCCCCATGTCACAGCACCGGTCATACAGGATTAGGGTCGCCTACTCCTCATCTTAACCAATTCCAAATAAGGTCCAGCTCTGCAGGTCTACAGGCCGGGACTTCAACATACCCTTTTGAGGCACACACTCCAGCCCGTAACAGGGCGTGAGGAGTAAGACGGGGAGAGAAGGCAGCCAGCACCGGATGGTCCCTCGAGGGACTCTGGGAGACGGCGCAGGGCACGGCCAGGGAGCTGCGTGCTGACCCCCCGCGCCTGTGCACCTCGCTTGAGGGCTGCCCCCGGTGGGCATGTCTCCCTGGGCTGCTGGGCTGCGAAGCAGGCGGGTGGGCTCCTGCAGGCGGGCTGGTCCTCGTGAGCAGCGTCGCTGAGACAACTGGGGTGGGGCTGGCCTGCAGGGACATGGGGGACACGGCAGGGCCTCCTGCAGGGTAGGGCTGGGTCCCGAAGCGCCAGAGGCCACGCCTCCAGCCAGGGGCTCGGCTGCCTCTAACATACTGGCCTGACTCCTAAAACTGCCTCCCACCCCTCTTCCCGCTGCCATTCTGTCCTCCCGCCCTCACCTGCTGTCCCTCCCCTGCACACACCCTTGCCGTGGCCGCCCCATGCCAGCGGGCTCACGCCATGGTTTACCGCACAGGCCCGGCCACCCTGGACCTCCTTCTTCAGCAGCACCCATTTGAGAGCACTTGCCCCTGTGCTGGGTGCCGCAGCTGATGGGACACCCTGGCGCTGTGGTCAAGGCCCCCCCCCCAGCGGTCAGCCGGTCAGAGGCCGAACCCCACCCTTCACCTTCCGTGTGGCCTTGAGCAAGTGATTTGTTGGCTCTTAGGCCTCGGTTTACTCATCCATAAAATGGGCAAATACTAGTATTTCTCTCAAGGGGTTGCTGTGGGGATTAAACGAGACGATCTACATAAGGGGCTCAGCACCAGGGCTTGCATCCAGCCAGCTCTCATTAAATGCAGACTGCTGTCTGTGGGCAAGGCTCACCGCGCCCTGACCCCGGCCGGGCCACAAGTTCTGTGCATCTCAGTTTCCTCTTCACCCCCCACAATGCTTAGCACGGCTTTTCCACCCCGCAGCTGCAGATCCTGTTAAAATGTAAATCAAACCATACCTCTCCCCAACTATGTTTAAAACTTCCAGAGTATTTTCGTTGCAATTAGGACAAACCCCAGAGCCTTGCACTGGCCTTGTAGACCTGGCACGCTCCGACCCCTGCTGACCTCTCCAGCCTCTCCAGCCTCCTCTCTCTGCATTCCCCCTGCTGGCCTCCCCACCCTCCTTGGCAGGCCTGTGGGGACAGTACCCCACGAGGAGTGGGCTTAACAATGGCATGCATTGCTTCATGGTCCCAGAGGCTGGAAGTCCAGAATCCAGGCTCCGGCAAGGCCATCCTTGCCCCACCGTCCAGTGCTGGGAGCTGGTCACTGCACCCCTCGGCTCCTTGCCTCACTCGGCCTCCCTCATGGCGCACTCCCCGCGTCTGCTCTTCTGGGTCCTGCTGACTCCCGCCTCCCCCTGCTGCCTTTTCCCAAGTCTGGTTTCTTCCCTTCACAAGGCCTCCTAACCCGGAGTAAGGCCCGCACACGGACATCATCAAAGGGTCCTATTTATCGTCTGAGCCCCCTGGGGGCCCCGAGAAAACAGGCCAGGCCCTGGGCTTTGAGGCGTGCCCTATGAAACTTATCTCGTAGGGGAGAAGCTAAGACCACCCTCAATGAGACCTAAGAGTTGTTTCCAGGAAACCTCTGCTGCTCAGATGTGGGCTCTCCCTCCCTCTCTCCCTCTCCCTCTCTCTCTCTCTCTCTCTAGGCCCAACTCCACAAGTGAAACCATTGCCCTTCCCCCTACGTGGGACGTGACATCCAGGGGTGAGAGTCTCCCTGGCAGCTTGGGGCATGACTCTGGCAGATGAGCCTGGCCCTGGCACCACGGGCTCAACAATGCCTTCCTGACCAAAAGGGGGGAAAGAAGAGGAATAAAATAAGGCATCAGTGGCCAAGAGAGATCAAATGGAGTCAAGAGGCTGTTTCGGAGGCTGCTCTTACGCAAGCTTCAGTTAGACTTGCTAATTGCCATGATTTGCTAAACCTCAACCAACATCACTTCTGTTAACTCTTCAGAACCAACACCCAGGGCTTGGACTGAGACTCTATAAAAGCTTCATGCGCCAGGTTTGCGTTCATGGAACATAGAATTTCCAGAAGGTTCCTAGGTCAGATAAATCCTCAAACTCAGAGGGACCAGCCTCTCCAGGATTATCACTTAATTACAGCCCCCTATCCTTCAGCGTGGACACCCCTTCTCAACATGAAAAATTCAGAGAGGACATTGCCCCGGGCTCCCTAAGGTTTGGGAGGAGGACGAGGAGGAGGAGGTGTAACACAGAAAATGGGATTTAATGAAAGAGTATGGCTGCTGAATCACTATATTAATATTCCTTCCAGCCTCCAGGATCTTGGAGCAGCTAGAAGGAAATCTGAGATGGTGGAATGGTAGCCCGTGACAAACTCTGAGACCTATCCTATAACTACTTGTTGAGTGTACTTTGAAAATTGTCGCTTTTTCCTTTCTTTGCTTTGTATATGTGCTATATTTTAAAACCGCCTTTTAAAAAGGTCCTATTTACAAATAGTTTCGCACATGGGAACACAGATGAAGATTTTAAGTGCATTTGCCTTTTGTTGACATATATAATTGACAGTCCTACAACCACACAGTCTTCTCCCCAGGCCCTTTGCACCTGCAGTTTCCTCTGCTTGGAATCCTTTTACCCCAGATATCTCCATGGTCCACTTCTCCACCTGTTCAGGTCTCTGCTCACATGTTTTTTGGGGTTTTTTAATTAATTATTATTTTTTTTTGCAATAAATAACATATATACAAAAAGCAATACCTTTCAAAGCACACTGCAACAATTAATTGCAGAACAGATTTCAGAGTTTGGCATGGGTTACAATGCCACAATTTTAAGTTTTTACTTTTAGCTTCTTCAAGACACTGACAACTAAAAGAAGTATCAATTTAATGATTCAGCAATCATACTTGTTTGTTAAACCCAACCTTCCCTGTGTAACTCCGCCATCACCTTTGATCTCTCTCCCGCTCTCTAAGGGTGTTTGGGTTATGACCATTTTAATTTTTTCATGTTGGAAGGGGCTGTCAGTAATATGGTAAAGGGCGACGGAACTAGCTGATGTTCTGGAGAGGCTGGGCCTCTGCATTTCAGGATTCATCCGGTCCAGGGACCCATCTGGAGGCTGTAGATTTCTGGAAAGTTACCCTGGTGCATGGAGCCTTTGCAGAATCCAACGCAGAGCCCCGGTGCCTGCTCACATGCTCCTACTCAGAAAATCCCCCACTGGATGCCTTGTGGAATCTAGCGCACCCTTTCTGAAACCTTCGCTTTCTTTTGCTTGACCCTACTTGATTTTCTTCTTCTTTTTTAAAAGCATGCTCCATTTTGCTTCCTAGTATTTGTCACTTACCGACATTATATTTAGCTTGTTCATTTATTGGCTCTCTCCCTGCCAGCATTTAAAATCCCCTGATGACGGACTTGGCACATTTTATTTTCTGCAGTATGTCTGGCACCTAGAACCTGATGGGCCCCTTGATGTGTGCTGGTCGAATGCCTGAATGGACGAATGAATTGAGATAAAGGTTCACGGCCATAAGTGGTCACTCTGGAGAGCCTGTGTTCTTTTCTTCCAGGTCAAGGCTGCAGCAAGCTTTGGGGTAGATCCACTTCCTCACCCATCCCGGCCGTGGCACAGAGTTTCTCTGCCCTCGAGCTCAGCTGTGGGAAGGTTCCCTTTGAACCCAGGCCTTTTGTGCATTCCGTGCTGCCTCCAGGCCAGTGCCAAGGGGCTCTGTCCTCCATCCTAGGGGTCTCGTGGGTTTGGGCAGGGCCTGTAAGGACCAGAGGTGAGGAAGATAGATAGGTCCATCAGACCAGGCCTCTGGGCCCCGGGCTGGGCCATGTCCGTACTGGCCACCCTTTCTGCAGGGCCCTGTCCCTCACCCCAACCCTGCCCCAGCTTCTTTCAGGAAATTGGTACTGGGGTCAGAATCCCAAGGAATTTGAGCTCCTGGAGCCACGTGCAGTGATGAGTCAATTGCCCCCACCCTTGGGTGCTGCTGGCTTGGGGATGGTGGGAGATGGGAGAGTGACTCAGTGTCGGGGGACCCAGCCAAAGCAGCAGCTGTTTGGGTGACTCAGCTAAGAGCTGGGTGGGCTGCTGGGGGCTGGCGGGGGCCGGGCTGGAGGCAGGCAGAGGGGGTGAGGGCGTGGAGACATGCCTTGAGCCCCACTCCGGGCGGCCCAACGGGACCCTGGCTCGGAGGGAAAACATGGGGACTGTGCATCCCATAGGCCCCCCACTCCCTACACTCTGCTGCCTGCAGCAAAGCGAGACCCGGCCTCGTCCCTCCAGGAGTCGTCCCTGCCCACGTCCACCCCGTGTTCTGCAGTCCTCCTCAGCCCTAAAGTCCTTTCCCAGGCTGCCCCTGTGCTCGGCTGGTCCCTGCCACCTTCCGGTGCCACTGAGGCAGCTCCAACCCCGAGCCCTCAGACCCCGGGCTCCAGGCGTGAGTGAGACGCCCCTACCCAGGCCGCCTCTGCCTGACTTCGCCCTCCCCACCCCTACCCTGCCCACAGGTGAGCGCCTTTGCCATCTCTCCTGCTCCCCGATGCCCCCAGAAGCAGCCAGGGACAGGCCCCCGGGGAGTTCTCGACAAATGTCGGGGGCAGGAGGGTCCGTCGGGGCACGGTGGAGGACGGGAAGGGCACGGTCCCCGCTCCCGTGGAGTTGTCACCCGTGGGCACGGCAGACAGCAAACCAGCAAACGAGCAGGACAACTTCAGATGCTGCAAAGTGCGGTGAGGAAAATAACACGCTAGGAAGACGTTGCTTCAGGGGGTGGGAGAGCGGGCGCCGCCAGAGAGGGAGAGAGCTCCACGCTGAGCTGAGACCTCCACGCTGAGGAGTCGGCCGTGCAGAGCGGCAAGGCAGGGTATTCTAGCAGACGAATCGACGAATGCATGAACAAATGAGAGAGCAAATCAATCCTTCCGCCTGGACCTCCCACCCTTGGCTGCCACCCCCTGCGCGGTCCGAGGCTTGACAGATGTCAGTTCCAGAAACCCAGGTCTTCAAATAACACCCCCTCCCGTCACCCACAGGAGCCCCACGGGGGAGCCCGGGCCTGGAGCCACGCCGCTGTAAGCAGCTGTGCTCTTGGACCCTCATTCCGCTCACACAGAGCCAGCAACCTCCTCGCCAAACTTGCTCCTGATGGAAACCAAAGTGATTGACTGATGGCCTCGATCAATGGTGCCTCTCGCAGGGCAGGAGAGGGCAGCCCTTGCTCAATTATTGAGTTGCCCCCCGGTCTTTGGACACTCAAGCCCATCCTGGGGACCAGCCACCCCAGGCCAGGCTCCCCGGCCACCCAGCCCTTTCCAGAAAGGCTCCTTTGACTACGAGGCAGGGAGCTGAGCAGCAGGGAGGTGGCAGCAGCAGCTCCCTCTGGGGTTTTTTGCAAATTCTCAGACTCTCTGGCAGCGCCAGCCAACCAGCCAAGCCCCCAGCATCCGCTCTTTGAGGTTTGCGTGGTGGCAGGGCGCAGGGGGGAGGCGTGCACAAATGCAGTTGGGGGATGAAAGCCGAAGGGAGGCGGCAGTGGGGTTGTGCCGTCAGTCGGCAGGCTGGGTAGAGCTAGTTTCCACCGGCCCCTCTCTGGCTGTGGGTGCTGGGGCGCCGTCATGCTGGCTTGAAGGGTTGTGCAGGGCTGTCGGGCTCCCCGCAGGCCGCAGGCTGTCCCTCCCACATCAGCCACCGCCACGTGTTCATTTCCTCCCCACTGGGAACCGTCCCACACACACACTGCCTGCCTGCGTTCTGCAAGGGCCTGAGCTGCCCGATTCAACGGCAGGCCCAGGAAAGCAGATCCCCTGAAAGATGGGGCGTTTG
This sequence comes from Myrmecophaga tridactyla, assembly GCA_004026745.1. Lineage (NCBI taxonomy): Eukaryota > Metazoa > Chordata > Mammalia > Pilosa > Myrmecophagidae > Myrmecophaga > Myrmecophaga tridactyla. Next base: position 4,105 of record PVIY010063467.1, on the reverse strand, counting down.
TGGTGGGTGAGAAGGGCAGGAAAGGAAAAATATTCCCTGAGCACTTGCGGTCTGCTCAGAGAGATAAGCACCTCCCCAGGGTTAAGGGCAGACTTGAACCCCAGTCTTTCTGGCATTTAACCATCAGGGCATGTTGCTATTGACAGTTTCATTTATTCAGTCACTGGCTTATTGTACAAATATTTCTTGAATCCCATTTGGAGTGGGAAAAGCACCGATTCCAGAGCCTTGACATCGCTGGGTCGAATCCGGCCATGTCCTCAGCCAGGTAGCCAAGGGCAGATTGCTCTGCCCCGTTTCCTCTCTAGTGAAAAGGGATGCGACACCTGGATCTCGCCAGTTCCTGGAAAGATGAGTGAGTGTGCAGATCAACGAGGCACACAGGAGGGCCCAGGGTTCAAGCCCTGGCTCAGCTATGGCAGAGAACCAGGAACGGATGCCCAAAGCGTGCCCTCAGGATGTTCGCAGATCAAGGCAGGACAGACATGCCACCACTGCTCTACTCGTGGGCAAAGCGGGACAATAAACGCCACGTGGAAGCGTGAGTAACACTCTGCAGGTAATTGCATCCAGATGCAGGGAGGGGGACGTTTCCGTGAAACGTGTGGCATTTGACCCCACAGGTGAGCTGCAGGAGACAGTGTGTTCAGACGGAGCAGGCAGCGTCATCCAAGGCGTGGGAACCCACGGCTAGGTGGGGAGAGTGAGTAAATCAAGGGGACCAAGAGAAGGGTTGAGGGAGTCTGATAAGGTAGGTTAGAAACAGGTACTGTCGGCTTTGGTTGTTACACTAAAGAAACTGGGCTCTGTTCTCTGGGCCTGGGGGGAGGGGCAGCAGGAGGGCATTAAAGGATTTTTTTTTAACTTTTTTTATTGTATAGTATAACATATATACAAAGCAAAGAAAGAAAAAAGCAATAGTTTTCAAAACACTCTTCAACAAGTGGTTACAGGACAGATCCCAGAGTTTGTCACGGGCTACCATTCCATCATCTCAGATTTTTTCTTCTAGATGTCCAGAACATCAGAGACAAGAAGGAATAAACATTTTTTTTATCATCATGATCGACTTTTTTCTTTTTTTTGTGAAAAATAAAATATATACAAAAAAGCATGCATTAAAGGATTTTAAGGAAGGCGGTAACATAATCCAGCCAGGGTTTTAGGAAGACCATCCTGGAGCTGTGCAGAGGATTGCTCAGAAGGGCTGAGCCTGGAGGCAGAGACCAGCTCAAAAGTCCTCTCAGCAGAGGAGGAGAAGGCCCTGGGGGGCGGGTGGGGAGGGAATCGGATAACTTGTTGGGCACTTACTAGGTGTCAGGCATTTCCTCATGCACCTCTCAACGGTGCTCTGAGCTACGAGTGCTTGTCCCCATTCTACAGATGAGGAAACTGAGGTGCATGGAACGTAAGTAGCTTGCTCAAGGTCACACAGCCAGGGAGATGCAGCTATGACTCAGATCCTGGTCTGTCTGAATCCAAAGTCCTGTTCTGGGAACTTCCCCAGCCCCCGAGGCACCCGGGCAGGGAGGGCCCGGCGGCGGGTATGGGGAGAGAGAGGGGTCCCACACTCACGGATGCTGGTGACTTCTCCCATCCACGCCTGCAGAGCCGGCCCTGCTCCTCCACCCTGCTCTGGGGGAGGCTGGCCTCTAGGGTCACAGGCCCCTGGTCCTTGCCCCTTGGCCGCTGGCTGGGCTCCACCAATGGGGCAGGAGAAGGGGCACCCATGGGGTGCTTACTCCCCCGGCTCCCTCCTGCCTCGGTGAGCAACTTCCTTTCCTATACGCTGCTCTCCAGGTCCTGGAAACCATTTCTTTCTCTTGCCCTTTCAAGCTTGGGAGTGGTGACAGCACCCCAATTTTTTTTAGGTTTTTTTTTTTGTATGCTGTATGGAGGGGGTCACATTTCATTCTTTTTCCATGTGAGTACCCGTCATTGCAGCATCATTTGTTGTTTGTTTGGGAAGTGCATGGGCTGGGTCTCCCCATGGCCGGTGAGAATTCTACCACTGAACTCTCCTCGCACCCCCATCCCAATTGTTAAATGTGGGCCTGTCTGTGGGCCTGGAGCTCTGGGGAGACATGGATTTAGCAGCAGGCGGCAGTCCCCCACGTGCGTGCCCCAAGCCATGGGGTGATGAGCTCATGCATGGAGTGTGCAGAGGCTGGAGCTCGGGGAGCTCAGGGGTGTCTGAGGGAGGAGTCGTGGGGCAGAGGGGGGGCTCCCTGGAGCTCCAGCCTCTGCTTCGCACAGCTGCAGCTGGAAACTGTCACCCACTGACTTGCCCTCCTTCTCCTTCGTGGGGTGGGGGGTGGGCAGGCAATGTCAGCCCCAGGAGACCGCACTGGCCCCCTGGGGTGCACAGTCCCCCTTCATCTGGGGTTTGCCCAGCCCCCAGCCCTGCACCCAGCTACCAGCTCTGTGCTCAGGAGGCGCCCGAGGACGCGTGAGATACCCCGGGGCTTATCAGGAGAAACCCCGCCTGGGACCTTCTCTTTACGGAGCCTCCCGGGCCTGGAGCCCTCTGCAGCCAGCCCGGGACCAGGAGGCTGGCCATCTGGACAGGGGACTCGGGACCCAGTGCCCCAGCTGTGGCCCGTCCCGTCCAGCTGCACCGGGTCACGGCGCTCTGGGCGGTCAGAGCAGGTTAGGGTCGGGGCAGGGGAGGGAAGGCAGGGCCTGGGAATTGGTCTGCGCCCACCCACACCTGTCTCCGCGCCTACGGCCACCGGAGCTGAGCGCCGCGCACCGGGCAGCGCCAAACCACAGAAACTCGTTCTCATGGCTCTGGAGGCCAAAAACCGAAAACCGAGCTGTCCGCTGGCCCCTCCACCTGGCAGCTGGGGGGCGGCCCCCGCCTCCCCCAGCTCCTGTACTCGCCGCAATCGTTGGGGTCCCCTGGCTGGTAGGCGAACCACTCCGCGTACCCCGGCTTTGGTGGTCCTTTGCTCTCCCCCTCCCCTCCCCTCAGGACGCTGGTGAGGCCCACCCTGACCCAGCGTGACCTCATTTTCACAAGTCACAGCTTCAAAGACCCCGTTTCCAAATAAAGTCACGTTCACATGACTGGGTACTAGGACTTGGACGTATCTTTTTTGGGGAATGTGATGAACTAATAACAGCATCCAACCAAAAAGTCGTCTTTGAACAAAGGTACTTGCCTTTGGAGTTAGAACTCGAGAGATAGAGAGGGCCCTTCAAGGACCCCCACCCTCATTTCACAGCTGGGGAATCAGAGTCCAGAGAGAGGAGGTGACCCGTGGGCATGTACAGATGACCCTGGGCATGTACAGGCCCCCCCCCACCCCATGCCCTCCCTGCAGCGCTCGCCCGCCCCACCCTGCATCACGTGAGAGAATTGTTATTTCACACACGTCGTGTCCACACACCTGCGACTGGCCCTGGTCTGGATTTATACCCGCCTCTGTCCCCACCATGGAAGCAGCTGGCTGCCCCACGGCGGGTACTGCCTGGGTGCGAGACAACCGCTTTTCATGGGTGGAAATTAGATCTGCTTCTTGGGGGAGAGGTGTTTGTGAGCCGAGATGCCAGCCAGCTGAGCACCGCACACTGCCTGCACACCACAGATCCCAGCCACGGGCAGGGAGGAGGGCGTGAAGCGGCCCTGGGCTGCCAGCGAGCTAGGAAGGGACCTTGGAGGGTATGTGGGTAGAGAAACTGAGGCACCAAGAGGAAAAAGGCTTTTCAGAGTTGCACAGTGGCGACACCACCCCCAGCCTCTGACTCCCTTCCCGGTGCTCCCCCCAGTCCCGGGCTCCACCTTCACTCGGCGTTCACGCCCTGGAAGGCAGGGAGCCCAACCCAGCAGGCCAGTACGGGCCTCTCCCCATTTGTCAGTTCCAGCTGGGCCTTACAGCCATCACAGGCTGCATGGTTGTCCAGTAAACACTCACTGCTTCCTGCAGGGGACAGAATAGCATTTCCACCCCACCCCGCCCCCAAAGTCACATCCACCTGGAACCTGTGAATACGACTGTGCTGGTTTGAAAGGAAGTATGCCCCCTAAGAAAAGCCGTGTTTTAATATAAATCCCATTTCATAAAGGTAGAATAATCTCTATTCAATACTGTATGTTTGAAAC
>PVIY010063466.1:0-10487 GCA_004026745.1 Myrmecophaga tridactyla | reverse complement strand
GGCTTCTGGGAATGCATGAACAGGGAAAATGCCCTCTTGCTTCAGGCTCTCACCCCAAATGCCACGTATCCACCAGGTCCTGTCTCAGTGGTCCATGTCACCTTCTAGGAACCAGGAGGAGGGCCCAGTGGCTCTCTGGCCTCCTGACCCCACCACCGCCCGCACCCTCCAGCCGTTCCCCCACAAAGAACTCAGAAGGTTCCTCACAAACGGCAAGTCAGATCACATCACTTTCTGCTTCAAAACTGCCTGTGTCTCCCCCCACTTTGAAAATAAAATGCCTGGTCCTGGTGGCATGCTACTCCCTCCGTCCACCTCCACGGCTTCATCTTCCCCCATGAACCCCTTAATTAGAGCACTAGGGACACGCTGGCTTTTTTCTATATGCCATGTCTCCAGCATGTGCCAGTTCAGGGCCTTTGCTCTTGCCATTCCCTGGGCTGGACCAACTTCCCACACAGCAGCCCCTCTCCATGGCTTTATTCATGTCACTCCATCACCTGATCAAATGCCCCCTCCTTGGGCAGGCCTTCCCTATCCCCCATCCCCATCTCAGGCTTACTCTCCATCACTCTCCTATCACCTGGCTTTATTGTCATCACCGCACAGATCATGACATGACATATTGTATTTCTCTTACTTACTTTCTGTCTCCCCACCAGAATACAAGCCCCAAGAAGATAAGGACTTTTATCTGCTTTGTGTTGTATCCCCAGTAACTAAGACTGTTCCTGGTACAGCATAGACATGCCACTATTTGTTGAATTGATGAATTCCTATTTTATAGATGCAGAAACTGAGGTTCAGCAAGATAATCTGCCGGGAGCTGAGGCAGGTCCCTGGGCCATGGTGTGCTGGCCAATGTTTTAAGATCCAGCTCTTCACAAGGGGAGTGGGGAGGGGCCGAAGGGTCCTGATTTGTTACACTTGCTGCTTCCCGTGGTGCAAATCCTCCTACCAGGGCTGATTCCAAGCTTGGTGACTGCATGGGGAGGAGGGAAAGAAGCTGGTAAGAGTCGACTCCCGCACAGCACCCCTGGGCCTTCTGGTGCTCTTTCATTTCAGATGCTCTGCCTTCCATGCAGCAGGTGAAATAACTTCTTCCGCCCCTTCCCCTCTGACTCCTGCCTCATATTGAAGGTACCTGGGCTGACTCCCTGGATGCCTCTGCACCCCGGTCTCCCCAGCAGTAGGAGCAGATGATTTTTCTGAGGGCTGGCGAGGGTCTCAGCGGCTGGTCTGTGCAGGGCCCCCCTCAGACACCAGGGGGCAGCCTTTCCCCACCAAAGACACCCGCCCGCCTCGGCCCGCCCGTCGGTGCGTCCCTCCCCCGAGCTCACACAGAGGCGTCAGGGCACTGCCTGGTCCATGCCGCAGCGGCTGCGCCCAGGACAGCGTCCGGAGGAAGAACCCAGGTCCGCACTGAGAACTTTGGTTCCAGGGGTGGCCCGGGAAAGCGGGGATCGGGCTGAGGACCTGGGCGGCCTCCTGTGGCTGTGGCGAGGGGAGGCAGGGGGAGGGGTGTGGACCAGAGACCCCCTGCCCGCCGCTGCCCTCCTCGCCCACCCTCTGCCCCTGCCCCGGGGTAGCCGAGGACACAGGGACAGGTGTCCCCGTCTGAGGCTCCCGCCCCTCCCAGCCCAGGATACCCCTGACGCTCGCAGCAACCTGAGTTCCTCCCTCCTGTCTTAGGGATTCACCTGCCACTCTATTTAACTCTTAATTCAGCGGGTCTTCGTGGACGAGTCTCTGGAGCCGGGGTTCTCACTGGCTTTGGGGCTCCAGATGTGGCCCCAGCTCAGGGCCGGGGCTCCACTCCTGCCACCGCCTTAGCCCCACCGACCTCCCCGGACACTGCCCGCCCTGGGGCGGCGCCGCGAGGCCCTCTCCCGGGACACCCCTCGTCTCTACCCCTTGCCCCTGCTGTCGCGGTCCCCGAGTGAGCACCCTCCCTCCCCTGGCTGCCCCACCCCCATCCCAACCTAAAGCTAAAGACACCCCATCCGTTTTCTCTATACTTGGGCCCTGTCCCCTCCCCGCATAGCCCTTACCCCGTTGTAATTAAGCCTCCTTCCATGCTTCCCACTGGTCTCGGGGGCCACGGGACGGACAGGGACAGGTCTGGTCCATTCGCAGCTCTCTCCTGGACACTGACCCCGAGCTGGCTACCTAAACCCCGGGCTGTGAATGGACAATGGCAGTGGCCTCGATGGTGCAGGAGCGCCGGCCTCTGTGACCCCGAGCCATGTCTGTGGCCCTGTCCCAGCCCTACCCTAAGGCCTTCTCTGGCCCTGGCTCCATCACAGCCCGCCCGGGGCCGGGGTGGGGAGGGGCTGCCGTCGGGACCATCAGGACCCACTGTCCCCTGACAGCCCCTTTCCCTGCCCTGCTCCAAACCCGGTTTACCCTTCCGGGGCCAGCCCCAGAGTCACCGCCCGGTCCCACTGATATGTTTGAAAGAGATACTGTGGCAAAGGTCCTTGCCCCCAAATGTCCTGCTGCAGTTGGGACTCCAGGTGGCAAACATTGGAAGGTCACTGGGGAGTCCAAGGCTCAAAGAAAGGGCAAAACCCCCCACCTCCTGAAGCTGGGCCAAGGGCTGGGGAGTCCTGGGCCCGCCCTGGTGGGGGGGCGGCTCTTCTCCCCCCACCACCTCCTCGGGGTGACGACGGCTGGTTCCCATGCCTGGACAGTCCATGGGCCCAGTGGGCTCGGACACAGGGGCTGACAGGACGGCACCCAGCAGGGGAGGGAATTTCCCAGGCAACAAGGGAGGAGGGAGGGGGCCAGGCAGACATGGCATCCCCTTGGGGCCGGCCCAGGGGAGGGCGGCCAGGTCAGCTGGGCCGGAGGAGGCCGGTGGCCAGGGCCTCCCAGGGCACTCGTACCCAGGCCCGCAGCAAGCCCAGGCGCTGACCCGGGGGTCTCGGACCGCTGGGGGGTGTCAGTGTGGGGCAAGCAGCCGCAGGGCTGCCCCTGGGGCGCTTCCCCCCATGCCCCCTGGGAGTGGCGCTCTGGAAAAGTCGGGAAACTCAACTCCTGCTGGCTGCAACCAAATGGGAAGCACGGAGTGTGTCTGAACCCCCCCACAACAGAGGACTAGTTGTAGAGCAGACATTTGGACGTGTCCTGGGCCCTATTTACAAGGTGCTTTCCAAAGGGGCCTCCCCACGTGTCCAGGTGCTGCAGGTTGTTGCATTCTCAAGGGATTATCCAAAGGTGGGGATGTGCTGCTCGGCTCACGCTTCGCCTGAGGAGCCAGCCAGTGACTTCACTGCACATCTTTTCAGCCCGTGAAGATGAGACAGTTCCTCTCCCTTTATTTTCTCCCTCCTCAAAGCAGCTACTCTAAGGGTCAGGCTTGTCAGCTGTGCCCTTTGGAACCCGTCAGAATCTCAGATGCGGCTCATGCCCTCCTCTCGCCATGGACACAAAACCCAAAAGGCCTGAGCGTTTAGCTCACAGGCCGAGGCCCAGCCCAGCCAAGCCCAGCCCCTGCCCTCCTCTCTGGCCTTCCTTCCTGCCGGGCTCTTGCCTCCCCCATCTTCCTCTGCTCCCTGGGCCCCAGAACTCAAACTGAGTGCCTTTCTGCAAAGGTAACTCACTCCCTGATCCCAGGCCCTGCCTGGGACCATGCTGGACAAACAGCTTGTTCCTGGCACAAGTCGCTGAGTCTCTGGGCAAAACACAGGTGGGCGTGGCACTTCTTCAGCGACCCTCAGACTAAATGTGGCGGTCGCTTACGCAAAAGGGGGAGAAGAAGGGGGTTCTAGCAGCATGGCTCACACTGGTAAATGATTCAGGAGCCAGTGGTGGTCTGCTGGGAAGGAAGGTGATGCCCTAGGGAGAATTATTCCCAAGGCATTCCCAAATGGAGTCAAGACAGAGGGAGGCAGGAGCAGGGGCCTGCCCCTGGGACGGGTGGCAGCCAGCGCAGCACCGGCTCTGGTCCAAACCCCTCCCCCTACACCTGCCACTGAGCCACTCCAGCCAGGTGACTGCACGTCTCCAAGTTCAGTTTCCAACTCTGCAAAGTGGGCATAGCATATTGTGTGTGTGTCTCTCTTAGGGTTGCCTGAAGCATTCAATGTGAGAAAGCTGTAAAGCCTCCCTGGTCCCTGGCTAGCATTTGACAAATGTCAGATGTTATTTTTATTATTTTTACTCCCTTTGAAATCTTGTCCAAAATAACTGTAAGAGGTGAGGCCCGTCAGTGCTGAACTCTGGGTGCCCTTGGCCAATTCTGAAAGTGCCCCGTTTATTTCATTCAAAGGACTCCACTTAGCATCGGTCAGGAGTTGAGGCCAGCATTTCAGAGCTCACCGGTTGGGGTCCCACAGACTTCGCGTCCTTGTGCCAGCCCCCAATGCTCTGTGCTTGTCAGCAGGTGTGTTTCATCCATTGCATTCCCTGCAGTATTGCCAGTGCACGGGAAAATGCTTGATGGAATTCAAATTACTTAATGTGACTCAGTCTCAATTTCCACATCTGCAAAATGGAGATTTAGTAGAACAGCCTTCGAAGGATTTGTGAGAATTAAATGAGACAACAGCGCAGAGCCCGCAGCCCAGAAGGAGCCTCCTGGCAGGTGGGCAGCGCTGAGCCGGGCATAACCTGATGCAACTGGGGCTCCCAGGTAACCAGAACCTTCTGCTAAGTAGAGCAGGCCATCATTGACACGTGGGTTCCTTATTTTTTTACCAGGCACAACAATTTTCTTTTCATTCTAAACCACCTCAGGAAATGTATTTGTTAAAACAAAATCCAGCAGGTCTTATCAAAAAAAAAAAAAAAAAAAAAATCCCAAAACCTCTGAAAGATATTGATGAAAATGCAGAGGCAAATGTTTGGATCCGTTCTTTCAATCAGGTTTAAAGATACAGCCTCAATACCCTAGTGAAGACATTGGCCACGCAGGATTCCCCACATTCAGTAGTCTGGTGAGGCCATGACTTCAAATCTTATCGTTTAGGAAAAGCAAGCAGGTTCAGAGCCGCTGTCTCTGCCAATATTGAAATTGCTCTCAGAAGCTTTCCATGGGCTGCTAAGCCAAGTGATAGAAAATTGAGGGTTTATATGTATTTTTTTAAATAAAGGGATTCTAATTCCAATAAAAAATAATGCCATTCCATGGCCAATTGCCACTTCCTCAGCTTTCTTCTTCCCTTTTTAATAAAAATCTTTATCGTGCCCGTTACGTTAACCAGACCTGAGCACAGCCTCCCTCTGAGGCTCTGAGCCGCTGGGGAGGAACGGGTCCCCTCTCAGGCCTGGGCTTTGCATCAGGACAGCTCCCGGGAAGAAGTCTGCTCACATATAGTCCCCCTGAGAGGTCCTGGGCAGCTCTTCTCACCAGAGGCTGGAGGGCAGCGGGCTTGTCCCTTTGAAGGTAGTAAGAATCTTATTTACTGTTTGAGAGTGAAGGGTGCTGGCTTTAGCGCAGGGTGGCTTCTGTGAGGCCAGAAGGAAGCGTGCGGGGAGAAGGGTGGTGCCTGGGTTCCGCGATGCTCCCTGAATATGTCTCTTGGGGATATGTCCCCAGCATGAGCCAGACACGGATGGATCTGAATGCTGATCCTGCCACTTTCGTGTGGGTGATCTCAAGCAAATTAGTTAGGCTTTCTGCATCTTAGGTTCATCATATGTCAGATGCAGAGGAATAATATGTGCCTTGGAGTATAGTGGGGCTGATCAAAACTTGTATGTGTCTAGCACATGGTCAGATGAAACTGACACTCAATACATATAATATATGGCGGTTGCAACAAGATTATCATGTTGATAATGATTAAGACAACACTTAGAACACTGTTGGTAGCATGCCTCATAGTTTCCAGCCCCTCAAGCCAGTACTATACATGGAGTGGAGGTGAGTGAGTTCACAGAGTGTAGCAGTCAGCTACTGCCGTGTAACAAGCAACCCCAAAACCCAGTGGCTTGGTATAACAATCATTGATCAGGACTAGGGGTTGGCTGACCCTGGCTGGGCTCGGCTGGTCTGGGCTGAGATTTATCATGAATCTGAGAGCCACCAGCTGCTGACTGGTCCAGGCTGGCCTCATCTGGGGCTACAGTGGTACATGAGCAGTGCAGGAGAGACCAAGCAAGAAATATGGACCCTCTCTTGAAAACTAGGGTCTGGGCTGGTATGCCATAATTTCTGCCACATGTTCTTCACCAAAGCAATTTGCAAGGCCAGCCTATATTCTAGTTGTAGGGAAGTAGGCTTTAACCATTTTGATGGGAGAAACTGATAAATCACACAGAAACTAGTATGGATACTGAAAGGGATGAAGAACCGAGGCCATTCATGCAAGCAGTCTATCACTGGGGGTTCTCTGCAAAGCCGACACAGTTGCCCTGGAAACTCTGACCTTTCAGGAATTATCATGAAGAGGTCTGCGCCTCTGGGAGGACCTGCCCCTAATGGCCTCTGCTCCTTCGGTGGAGGAGGCCCTTCCTGGTGTTCCTGGGCCTTGCTGGGGCAACCTTCTTCTGAGCTGCTGGAATGGGAGATGTTAGCTAGAGCCAACCCAGTTGCTCTTCTGTTCTGCTGGGTGTGCAGTGAAGGGGGCAGGGTCAGTGGTCCCCAAGGATGGGGAGGAGATAGCTCCAGCCATCTGACTACAGTCACACCAATTAGCCCTGAAGTCCTTTCCCTCCCCAGGCTTGGTCTGGGCCTCTGAACGCTGACAAAAGGTTTGAAAAGGCCCTCTGCATAGGCCATGCAAGCTGTCTGCCAGCTCTCACCTGGCTCAGCTGGGACGACCTTGCTTCTCTCTGGTCATTCTCCTGCAAGAACTGTGCTCCCCTGAAAGGGGCCAAGACACCTCCTCAGAGCCTCCTCGTGCAACTGAGTGTCCTGGCCCTTGCCCATCTATAGCAGAGGATGGCCAGACCGGGCTGCTGGCTCACGGTCACCCCACAAGGCCTGGAGGGCTTAAAGGGACTAAATAGTGGGGAGCTGCAGAGAGAGAAGCAAAAGCTGTAAAGGGGACACTTGGATGTCATGGGACAAGGGCACACACAGTGTGTGGTCTCCTGGTTCTTACCTGAGAGACAGGGTGGCAGATTGCTTTTGGGGTCACACCAGATGGGACTCGGGCTCAGCCGCCCCCTCCCAGCTGCCTCATCCCTGAAAGTAGGAGCCTTACGTCACACACCACTCAGAGCTTTGGGGAAGACTCGAGGACAGAAGGATCCCCCAGCTCTGGGCACCAAGGGGGTGTCCCTCAAACAGTAGATGCCACCAAACAAAGGGGAGGGGCACAGAAGTACCCCTGGATCCACACAGCCTCCAGGATGACCTTTAGAAAACCCTAATCAGTCTGCATGACCCCCGCGCTCTATACTTTCCAAGGACTTCCCAGTCCCAGCACACTTAGAATGACATTCACATTTCCTCCAGGGGCCTGGCGATCACCCCAGCATCTCTCCCACCTCCTCTCCCGCTTCTCCTCTTGCTCAGGATGCTCCCCAGGCATCCTTGCTGGTCCTGGAATGTGCTGCGCTCATTCCCCCTGTACAGCCTCTGCCCATGCTGTTCCTTCTGTCTGCGATGTTCTCTCCATAAACACCAAGGCTCACACCTCTGCTTCGTCCGGCCTCTGCTCCAACCTCACTTCCAGGGAAGTCTTAGAGCAGCCCCTGTCTACAGCCAGCCCTGCCATCACCTCACCCACTTATCCTTTTATGCATAATACATACCACTCTCAGAAATTATATGTCTATGACTGCCCTCTCTAGATGTCTGTTGCTCCCCCTGAAATATAAACTGAGTAAATACAGAACCCTTATCTCACTCTCTAGCACAAGCACACAGTGGATGCCTGGACACATGGTGGCTGGACAGCTGGACAGGGATCTGTAAGAAGAAGCTGCTTAGCCTTTTGAAGGTCTGAAGGTATCAGCTCATCTAATCCTCACAAGGATTCTCTAATGCAAAGAAGATCATATCTGCATTTTAGGGATGAAGACAGGTGGCTCGAAAGATGAAGCAAATGGCCTGGGGCCACTCAAGGCCAATCCCGAACCCCCATGCCTCCTGCTGCCCAGTCCAGGTGAGGCATGCCAGGGGGCTGCTTAGCCCCACCTCCCCTCCAGCAGGTAAGGCCTGCTTACTCCTGAGGTTACAGACTCAATTCTGGGAAGACTTTGGAAGCAGTTGTTTCAGGACGTGGGAAACCACCACGAGAGCACTTGGCTGTGGACGCCGGGCCACCATCTGCCAATGAGCACATTTTACAGGACTGTCAAGGTCTCAAAGGGCTACGTCCTTTACATGCTAATGACTGGGCCAGCCTGAAGGAGCCCAGGCTGGAGCTCAGGGTAGGATACCCCATAAATCACATGCTTCTTCTTACAGGTATTTCCACAAACTCTGAAACTAAAACGCAAATTTTCTCTCACTTGGAGCAGATGTTAATTTGCAATGCAGAAGCCTCCATTTGTCGATGATTTTCCATTATCCCTATAATGGTCCCCACATACAATGCTCGATAAAGTTATAAACCTGTCCTCTGGGAACACCAAGCCAATAGGATTATTGATCAGGTGGTGAAAACGGTCTCCCGACACTCCTGTGGGGGCAGCCTGTTTGGATACCCATCAGGAGAATGTGGCATCGCTGGGAACAGCAGGTAAAATTGGGGGCCCAGCAGTGGGTAGCGAGTGGTATCCCTGGATCTGCAAGCCAAGCCGGGAGGGGCGGTGACTGTCCGAGACCATGCTTTTACTAAAGATGAGTTGAGGAGATAATGTGGATACTGGGGCCTTTTCCAGGTACTTGTAAGCACCATCAAAGCGCTTTGGGCCCACTTTTCCTCGGGTGGGTCATCTTATCCTAGTTCATACATGGTGAAAACAAGCCACCTGGGTTTGAATCCCAGCTCCCCTACCTCCTAGCTGGGTGACCTTGGGCAAGTCACTTAAGCCTTAGGCTTCTGGTCTATAAAATGGAGAGCACAGTAACCACTCTACCTGCTCCCCGGGAGGTAGGGAGGATTCATTGACATAAACCATGTACACTCAGTGCATTGCTGGACACTCTGCACGCAGAGTTAGAGCTCGCTGGTGCTGTTGGTTCTTTGAGCTGCCACATGAGTTTTCCAGATTACACTTTATGCCATTGGTCTTCTTGATGGGAGGTCCATAGCTGACATTGTACCTGACGGGACTGAGCACTTGCCATGCCCATTGCTGTCTCCATTGTGCTGAGCACTGAGAAAGCAAAGCCACGTAAGGTCCAGTCCCTGCCCTCCGGGAGCTCCCGGCCCACTGGAAGCCAGGCAGGGAAGCTGACCACTGTCTGATACCTGTTAGATGCCCTGACCGGAGCAGCCAGGACCCAGGGAGCCAGAGAGGGGGAGTATGGAGGGGGAATCAGCTAAGGTTTCCAGGAGGAATAACTATGGTGGGTTGATGCCAGCTCTTACTTATTATTATTGTTGTTGTTGTTGATGCTATTTCCATTTTGCAGATATGAAAAACAAGGCTCTGAGATTAGTTTCTGGGCAAGTAAAGGATAAGATAGGCTTCGAGCTAAGGTGACCAACAATCCCAATTTGCCTGGGGCTTTTGATACCCAGACAGGAAACGTCCTGGGAAAACTGGCACAGCTTGGTCACCCTGCTCTGGGCTCAGACCCAAACCGTGCTTGCTCCCCTGCCCCGGGTGCTAAAGCATAGGGCTGGGTGGCCTCTGTGGGAACCCCCACCTCCTGCAGGGCTGTGGAGTTCCTGGTTCTCTGGTTGGGGGCTCGAGCCCATCCCAGGGAATCTGCTCTTTAGGGTTGCTCTAACATCTAATACTTTGTATATGGGTCAAAGGCCTTTCCGTACAGGGGCTCACATCACAGCTGAGCCGGTGGGGAGGTCAGGCCCATTGGGGGTGATTATGAGAAAACAGAGGAGTTGTAACTTGTCCAAGGTCCCAGAGCTGGGAGGTGGCAGAGAATGACACCCAGTCCAGCACTCTGGCCTATTTTTCCTTGTTCTCTATCTACAGTGAAGACCTTGTGCGAGCACCCCAAGATGCACGGGCTTATATTTCGGTTTGGTTGTGGTTCCGACCTCCTGAGTCCCCTTGAGTTGTCCACCCAGTGCTCGACTGACCGGCTGGGACCCAAGGAGGTCAAGGTGAGTGCTGGTGGTGCCAGTCACTCGGGGTGGTGGGCAGGTTGGCAGCTGAGGAAGGAACAGAAGCCAGTCAGCTCCCATATGCTTGGTGGGGCGAGGCGGCCTCCAGAACCTTCTTTTGCAGCTGGGTGTGGTTCACTGGGGTTGATTCTTATCATCCAACCCTTGTTCCAGGCGGCATTGGCCATCGTGAAAGTCGTTGCTAAGAAGCGTACTGAGTGACATCGCCACTGCCAGGGCCCCGGCAGCTCCAGCAACCATCCTCAGAGCAAGTGGTGTCTCTGGGACCCACGAAAGAGAGGGCCCTCTCGAGCAGGAAAGCATTCGATGACGGAGACAGAGAGAAGGGGG